>JAPKID020006113.1:0-10800 GCA_026931265.2 Tropidonophis doriae | reverse complement strand
ACACTGCTATCATGTCTCCCCTGGTCCTTCTTTTTATTAAACTAGACATACCCAGTTCCTGCAACCGTTCTTCATATATTCTTCATTTTCTTTGATAGGAGGAATGAAACTTGATATTTCGGAGGTTAAAAATCTAAGAGTGCAAAGAACCTGTTTGAAATCTGTTAATTAATTTGGAATCTTTGATTGAAGTATATTAGTTCCCTGACTTTTAATCAATTAAATTATGGAGAAAATGATACTCTTGTAATAAACCCCAGTGCATCAATTTTATAACTTTCTTTTTTTACTTTGCCTAAGAACTTTACTTGTACTATTGTTCCATTATTAGGGAAAATTTTCTATTTTTTATTTTATTTGTAACCTCATTATATTTGAGATTGTGTTGCTATGTTGCTATAAGCAAAGAAAATAATCTATGGAATGTTCTTTCTAGATGCCATGGCTAATAGAAATAGGCATCCATTGCATATCCTCAGCTATATGATAATACTTATGTCATTTGCAATTTACAAATGAGAATTCTTATTCCTAATGTAGCAATATGCTATTCTTTGGATGTTTTCAATTTTAGTTCTTATACATTCAAATTATCATATGGGATTATAGTTTTAAATGCTTCTAATTTAGAATTAATTTTTAGAATTAGATTAAGTATTTCATTTTGAGGGGACTAATAATTTTATAACAAACTACCTGTCACATTTTCTATATGTATCAATAATCTATTGATAAGTTCAATTTTTTCTCTTAACATTTCCTGTTAAATAAAAGATTGGATTATAATTTTAAAAATCCAGAGTTTACCTTCCACAGCCTTAACTTTCTTTAAAGTGATTTTTAACTATGTTTTCACAGAGTGAGCGGTGCTGGATATGTGAAAGCAAAAATGAGTTTCAATCTCAAAAATTCAAGTAGAGGACTCGAAGCAAAGATAGCAAAAGACTCACAACCCATTAATAGTGCTTTAATACCTCTTGAAGGGCATGAAAAGATCACCATGCAATTTAAAGCTGCAGCTAATCTTTGTGAGAAAAGAAGCATTATGGAGCCTATAGTTGTCTCCTCTCGTAAAGAACAATCTGGCATGAGTGGCACTGATCCTGATAACAAAAAAAGGAGGAAGTTGTCACACGATTTGGGGATCATAAACATCAAAGAGAAGGATAAAAAAAAAGATAAAATGGAGAGCACCAAGTTTAAAAAAGTAATTCTAAAACATATTATGGAGGAATTCAAGGAAACCACGAAACCTGCAGAATGTTCATTCCTTAATAAGAAAAAAACACAAAGATTGAATGAATTCACCCCGAAAATGAACTGTCCCAAAACCCAGCATGTTCCAGGTTTACCTTTTACTGTCACAGATTCTAAAGTGCATATGCAGGCTTTCAAAAAAGATAATCTTGAAAAAAAGAAGCGTCTTTCTTTAGAACTTTCCAGCAAAAATGGTAAAGAAGTCTTTAGAAGCACACTCTCATATCACCTGGCAAAGTCACCCAAATGTTGGAAGTATAAAAATGAAAAACCAACACCTACTGATTCAGAGACGAATATTTGTAATTCAAGAATTCAAGGAAATAAATTTGAATCAACCACATTTCATTCAAGTTGGGTAAAGTAAAAAAAAAATTATCATGAGTTATAAAGCTATAGTTTTGCTTTAGTTGAGATCTCTTATGGGTTTTTAAATAATTTCCTTAGGCTGATAATGTAAGAATGGAGGGAACGGCTCCTTAAATAATCAAGGAGTTTTTGCTTAGACAGTGTATCAATAAAAGTGGTTCATTCTTTCACTTCATAAACCAACGAGGAAGATCCTAATTGACCACATATAGAAAGACTCATTGAGGAGAGGATGTATACTGTAGTAAATAATAGAAAGCAGATTAAGTTAGGCCTAGGGCTGCTTAGACATGATGGATAAAGACAAATTTTGAAGGAAAAATGCAAGCAGACTAGTGTGAGTTAAATATGAGAAGAAATTAATAATACTTCAATAATTTAAAATATGAAAGGAAAAACCAAAACATTTTCTAAAAGTGTAATAAAGTTTACCTAGTTCCTCTGGCATTATTTTTCTTTTTTTCAAAATGGTTTCAGATGCCAAGTAAAATTCTAACTAAAATTAACAGCTAAGTACATATATATCTTTGTTACAGAGTTCCAAATCGTCATGTTCTTCCCTTGAAAATATCGAAAATACAGATGTGGACCAAGAGGTTAGATGTTATATCAGCATTCCCTAAATGCTGTTTTTAGTTCATATTAGCCAAAGTTTATATTGTTGTTTTTTGTTTTGTTTTTTGCTCATATTGATTATGTTTGTTCTCGTCCATTCTAATATATGCCAATAACACATACTTAAGAGACTGGATTTTTATTATCTAACCCTTGAGTGATTGAAGCTACTTTACAATCACAATGAAAGCTTTAAAATGGAAACAGTATATAAAAATATAAAGCATGTAAACAACAAAAGCAACAATAGCAGAAACAAATTAAAATTTCCAGAAGAAATTCATGAAAATTTATACCTTTCATGAGATCATTGCAGAAGTTCATAGAAATATATGTACCTTGGGGTGGAGTGGGAGGTGGAATGCGTAATTGCAAGAAATCCAAAAGTGCTGTAGCCTAATGGGAACTGAACATATTCATTGGTCAAGGTACAGTATCTAAAACTAATGAAGAATGAACATACTTGTTCATACTTCTATCTGAAGCTAGATAGAAAATGGGCAAAAAGTCCCAACATAACATTTTAAACTTGATAGTGAAACCAGTATGAGTTCTTGCCATCATGTTTATTTAAACAATATAAATACTACAGAGTATTATAAGAGAAGTTGTAATACTAAGAGAAGTTGTAATTGTTTGATTCCAGTCAAAATTAGGGAAAACAATTTTTACTCATTGTCATTAGTATTATACATTTATTTTCCCTTCTGTATCACATTCATCTACCACCTAGAAGGAAAGACTAAGACAAGGGATAGTATCTTCCCTCTCTCCTACCCACCCACAAACTTGGAGCAGTGGATAGACAGTAATAGAAGGAAAAACAGCAAGAACTGGGAGTGCTTCCTTATCTCCTGCTTAAGATTTCAACTCACGATTTTACAATTATTTGTATAGATGCAGATTGTAGAAGATTTGCATACAGCTCGTATTGAGAAGAAGATGGATCTGCAGGCTTGTGGAGAGTTAACTTGCATGGAAATAGATCTTGCAGACGATGAATCACATATATCCTCTAGTAAGCTTATCTGTGTCAGGTGTTTTCTGATGCTTCTCCATTAAGAGGGCAGTGGGAAGAAGAAAATAAATGAAAGATAAAGCCACTTATTGAATTATATTTTTCTTCTTCTTTTCTAATAGATATTTTCTCTGGGTTGAATACTTTGATTGTGATTGATACTAATATAATGATCAGCCATTTGAAATTCATCAAATCTTTGAAGAATGCAAATATCCCAGGTATGTGTGGATTTATCTCAATAACAAGCATTGATCAAATACATCTTACCTGAAATATGTTGCTTCACTATTACCTGCCACATCTTTTTTCAATCTGAAAACTAAACTTCGGCCCCAAATATTATAGCAAACAGCTTCATTTTATGAACAACTTTAGATTTTTTTTCTTTTACATTACCTTTAATAAAGCAATACAACATGATACGATGTAAGCAGGTATAAATGTTATTATTTTCTTTATTGACCACTCATTGTACAAAATGTAACAAAGTAGCAGTCAAAGTAACAGCATGCTTACTAAGTGTCTCATATGCTTGGAGAATATCTATTGTGTATTATGATTCAACAAACAATTTAAAACAAGATTCATAAAGCTTGTTAGGATCAGCCCTCTTTGAAACATTGAAAACAGGCATGTCATTTGGAAGACTTGTTAGCTGCTTTTCAGAACTTTCTCTGGTAATTTGCAGGTCCATGCACAGACATTTCCACTTGTTGTGTGCCAGCAAAGTAAATCATGGCTTGCACAAATAATATTGCAAAGCTCATGCTGTAAACACTCTGCGATCTTGTAGTCAACAAATACTTTATTTAATTTTCATCCTCTCATAATCATTATCAGTGTTATCTTAGCAATGGAAATTGTATGCTAATATAGGTAATTCTCAACTTACAACCACAATTGAGCCCAACATTTCTGTTAAGTGAGACATTTGTTAAGTTAGTTTTGCCTCATCTTACGATTGTTCTTGCCACAGTTGTTAAGTGAATCGCTGCAGTTGATAATTTACTAACCCACTTAAGTGAATCTGGCTACCCCATTGACTTTGCTTGTTAGAAAGTCTCAAAATTGATCACATAACCCTGGCACACTACAGTGGTGGTGAATATGAACCAGTTCTCAAGCATCTGAATTTTGATCACGTGATCATGGGGAAGCTGCAAAGGTCATAACTCTGGAAAATGGTCATAAATCACATTTTTCAGTGCTGTTGTAACTTTGAACGGTCACTAAATGAACTGTAATAAAGACGCTGAGTTGTGGAAAGCTTGTAGTTTCTGGTCATAACACTATCCTTTCTGGATTGAAAATAATCAGTTTAAGTGCATTTATTTAATATGTTAATATATTAATATGTTTAGCAAAATCTTACTGTGGCCTGAGTTTTGAATTGAATAAAGGAAATTTAGCAGTAGACAAATTTGAGAATGATAAAATACCTCACCAAATTTTTCTAAATTATATATTCATATTCATGATGCTAATTTTTTAATCTATTTGGTTTTGCATCTGAGGAAGATAGTTTTAAGTATAATGATTACCTGTTAGTTTGTTTTCATTTTGTTCCCAGACTTTCAAGGAACTGTCAAAAATAAATAAATCCAAACACACATAAAGGAGATATTTTGGAGCTAAACAGTTTCCCCCCCCCCCCATTTATCTGGAAGTTATAATTATGGGAATCAACAGATAAGACAGGGATTTGGGAATTAGAGAATAAATATAGAAAAAAAGAGGATTAATATTCTGCATAGGAATATTGAGATGCAACCACATGGATTTCACAAATGCATTTTTTTTCTTTTAAGAACTTTGATAATTTTTGACAAAAATGCTATTTTTCTCCTAATTAGGTATAGGCAGATTTTTGCTATTAATTCCCTGGGTAGTTCTACAAGAATTGGACAACTTAAAGCGGGGAAAGATATTGGCAAATGTTAGTCAAAAAGCAATCCCTGCAGTTCACTTCATCTATACTTGCCTGAAAAATCAAGATCCAAAGTTGTGGGGTCAATCCATGCAGCTTGCTTCTCAAAAAACACGTAAGTCATTGTAGAAATAGTCACAATTTTATTCTTATTCTTAGATCTCTAAAACTTTCAATAGGTGCACCTACTTGGTAATAAACCCCATTCC
This sequence comes from Tropidonophis doriae, assembly GCA_026931265.2. Lineage (NCBI taxonomy): Eukaryota > Metazoa > Chordata > Lepidosauria > Squamata > Natricidae > Tropidonophis > Tropidonophis doriae. The sequence continues at coordinate 5,402 of JAPKID020006113.1, read as the reverse complement.
AACAGAAATTATTCCATCAGAAATGAAAATATTGAGGATGGATTTTTGATGCTTATTACTTTCTCTTGTCTAAAATAATGCCAAATATTGGCTGTTTTCTATAAAGTCAGTAATGCAATTCCCAAGATCATCCCTTGGCCACCTGCCTTCCTAATTGTGATGTACGGATGGATCTACAAAATTATTAATTCTCCCCATCGACCAGCAAGTGCAAGGAAAGACTCAAAGTAAAGGATTAGTTTTCTAGACCTACTATAATTTCCTCCTAACAATGTTTGTGAGTGCCAAATACTTAAGAAACAGTGAAACACAAGTAGCAAGTGTCTTGGAGTTTACTGCTCATTATAAAGTGCTCTTGGCCAAATGCTAAATAAAATAAATCACAGGTATAAATTGGTTCAGGGGACGCAATTTATTTTTATTAGGTTATCATTGTTGTCAGCAACAGCAGCATGGTGGCTGAAAGAAGATAATTAAATTTAAAAAGAGATAATTTAAAAAATAGGTAAAATACATTAGAGCAAGAATATTGTTATTTAAAATAATAAAAGAAACTATGTGGAAGAGATGTATCTTAATGCTTTTTTAAAAGAGACATAGAAACTGTGTATCAGTTCTACAGTAAATACATGCTGTCACATCAAGAGAAGGCTGAAAGTAGTACAGCTTTTAACATGTGTTATATCAGTCTTTCCAATAGTTTGACCCTGAATTGCTTAGTGCTTTAAACCAATACCTTAAATTAAACCTGGTAAGAAGCAGCTCCATCTGTCTGTATAGGCATAACAGGATCATGGTACAATGCAATGGAGTTGTTGCTACATTTTTGTACCAATTTGAAGCTTTACAGCATGGGTGTCAAACTCGCAACATCACGTCATGTGACGTATTGTGCCTTTTTTTACCTTTCGCTAAACCGGGGGGAGGCATGGCCGGTGTGTGACTCATCTAACTATGAGTTTGACATCCCTGCTTTACAGCTATATATCTTTGAAATAATCAACATATGACCAGAAGGCTTATCCCCTGAGATTTGGAAGACCGCTATCTTCTTAAACTTCCAGAAGGCCTTGAAGATGTGACTTTTCCCCAGACATTGAACCAGGATGAGTGTTGAGTGAATGTGCATTTGGGATAAGAGTGTTATGCTGCCTGGGATTTGTGTAATGGTTTTAATTTTGTCTGTTATTATTGTGAATCATGGCTTATTCATCAACATGAGCTGCTGTCTATTTTAAATACAATATAGCAATCATAATCACCAGCTATAATTGGTGCAATTAATTGAGAAGGTAACCTCTATTCTGGTCAAGTTTGTGTTCTCCTTTGAGTAATTTTTCCTTTGAGTATTGGTGCTTCACGCTTGCATTGCATTGTGTAACGTTACATTATGTTACTTTATTCTCAAGACAGAGCTCAAGCAGGATAATTGTAAATGAAGAATGCCACAAATATAAAATATTTTTTTTGCCTCTTGATGTGCTATTGCTGTTTGTTCATCAGCCAATTCTTTTAGAACATGACACTGTAATCTTTGTTTCTAAATTTTCAGAAAGTTTCAGTACTGAGAACAATGATGATCGTGTGTTACAATGCTGCCTTCAGTATCAGAATCTCTATCCTCAAGCTGAAGTAATCTTGCTGACGTACGTTTTTGGTGTAGCTTTCCAATGGAGGATCTAAATTTCATTAACAGGGCAATAAGTGCACAATCATTTTAAATACATTTTTCAAAAAAAGTAATCCAGTTACTGACATTTCTCAACAGTATCTCTTTTTAAAAACACCTTGGGAACTACAGGTAGTCCTGAACTCACAGCCAGTCATTTAGCAACCATTCAAAGCAGTGGTGGGTTCTTACCGGTTTGGATCAGTTTGGCTGAACTGGTAGTAGCTTGGCAGCCTGGGTCACTGGAACTGGCAGCGACCCAGGCCTGCCACATCTCTGTACCGGTTTACCAGCAGCATCATAGGTGCTGACATCTTGTTTTTTGCTTCTGCGCATGCGTAGAGCAATTTTAGTTGTATTGCGCATGTGCACATTGCACGCATCAAGTACGTGCGCACGGGGCACATCCCTGACCAAACCGGCAGTAGTTTCTGCCAGAACCCACCACTGATTCAAAGATATAATGGCACTGAAGAAAAAGTGGCCTATGATTGGTCCTCGCACTTATACACCATAGTAGAATCTCCATGATCTCATAGTCAAAATTTGGGTGCTTGGAAAGCAGCATGTATTTATGACATTTACAGTATCCCAGAGTCATGTGATTGCCATTGTTGCCTTCTCCACTGGCTTCCGACAAGCAATGTCAACTCTGTGAGTCATTTAACTGTAGTTATTTGCTTAACAATTGCCTTAGGAATGAAAATTATGGCTGTAATTATGGTAGTAAGTCAAGGACTACCAGTATGTAGATTGGTGTCATATAATGGCAAGTTATCATAGATACTTTTTAATTGTAGATGACTATTTCTCAGACAAAGAAGTTAGAAGATTGTTTTAGAAATAATACTTTGTTTTAGAACTATTGTCTTTCATTTTACCGAAGAGCAAGTACAATATTGCTGTTTCAAACAATCCAAACATACGCTTATGTAGGAATTCAGGGAGATTCTAAGTAAAGGGGGAGGAGTTTTCCAATTAGAACCTCCAGAATTCTAACTCTTGAAAACAGAATTTTGCTTGTGGAAAGTTTATTTTGAAATGGCTTCATACAGGTCATTGAGAGATGTAACGCAGAGATAGGATATTTTAAGTCATAATTCATTGAATATATGTATTTAATGTTCACCTATCATCTAAGCCAAAATCATATTCATTATTACGCTCAATGTTATGGATACATTGAATTGTCTTCCTTTTCTCAGGAAAGCAAAACTAGGTATGTTTATTTATATTTATTTATTAGGGATGATAAAAATTTGTGCAACAAAGCCCTAGTGAGTGAAATAAAGGCATATAGTAAAGCAGATTTGGTTGTTGCAGTCCAGAAAATGACTCCAAAGGACACAATTATTAGTGAAGATACTTCTAATAAATGGGGAAAAGGTTGGTTTTTCTTTACTTTATATGTTTGCATGACACTACTGCCTTACAAGACAATTGAGTAAGTGATTCTTAATTCTGTGTGGTTTATTTCCAGGTAAATGTAAGATTTTGCAATCTAAAACTGAAAAACAGCTTTTAAAAACTCATAAAATAACTATTTGCAATTAATCATCACTGATGAAATGCCAACATTATTCTAAAGTATATGCCATTAAAATCTACTTCCAGCTGGATGAAAATTATTGACTTAATTGACTTAATGTTTTTGTGCCTCTAAATCAGGGGTGCCCCCCCTCCATTCAGAATCAAGCTGTGGAAATGGCAGATGCATGGTGGAACCATCCCTTCAACCTCCACCCCACCCCCCCACTTTCGCTGCCAGTCCACAAAGCTGGAAAGGTTGGGGGCCGCTGTTCTAAATGACTGTTAGGAACTAAAGAGATAATAGTTGTTAAGTATAGGGCAAAACCACTTAAAGTTTATCAGACTAGTTGCAATGAATTAGTGGGAGAAATAATTTATATTTTGAGGTCAGTAGAATTCCTCAGTTAAGTTGAGGAACTACTGAAGAGTTTTGATATACAAATAGGGAGATTATCAGAGATTATTTGAATATAGCAGTTTTTTATGATAATCTATTACTATTGTTGTATGTACACTGAGAGCTTATGCACAGAGACAAATTCCTAGTGTGCCTAATCACACTTGACCAATAAAGAATTCTAAATTCTAATTGCAATTTGGAAGAGCTTGGGCAGTGTGATTATCAGGGTATCATCCAACAGGATTGGAAAGCACTTTAGTTTTCAAAGGAAAAAGTTGTGTTGACATACAAAACAATCTGAACAGAGCACCAGCCTGCACTTCCTTTCAGCACATGACTCTATTCTCAGGTACAAAGGATGCTTATGGCTTCATTATGTTTATACCTAATGCACTGGAACTGCAATTGAATTGAAACATTAAACTTGCTTTTGCTCACAAACAGATAAATACCCCAAGAAGACTGAAAAGAGTTCTACTAATCGTCTTTCAGAAATTATTTTTGATACGGAAAAAAGCTTAGGAGATGTTTTATCTTCTATATTAGAAACAGAATTGAAGATTGCTTTTGGAGATCTTTGGATTGAGGTGAATATTTTCCAATATTCAAAAGAAATATATGTCTTCCAATTAGGGCAATCATGTATCAGTGGTTCATACATATACTTACGTACTTATGTATATTCTGACTTCAATTTTTGTTATAGCCTATTATATATTATTAGGAATTACTGTTGCATTTTGGGGCAGATAGGCATCCTGCTCCTTCTGTAAGCAGAAAAGGCAAGGATCATTTGATAGGACTGTTTGTGCTAGCCACCAGACCAATAGGTTTCTTCACTCCACCCACTTTTTTTTTTTTTTTTTTTTTTGTGATGACAACTTCACAACATTATTTTCATTTTTTGGCATACAGCAAATTGTTTAATATTTTTAGATTGTATATTTTATATTTAAATGCTGTTCACCTCTAGTAGATCTTTTAGTATCAAACTTTGAAATGCACCTTGCTGGCACATTTGTCATGCAAGACTCTGGTACAGTATCAAGTCACTTTAAGAGCTCCTTCTGAAAGTTCCTTTAGAACACTTTCATTTTGCAGCAGAATTTTCTGTACAAATAAGCCATTGTTGCTATGCAGCTTGGGGCCTTTAATTCAAAATCTACTTCTCAAGGTTAGATACAGAATGAGAACAATGACCTCAATTATGTTTAACCACATTCTTGTTCTAGCTGTCATTGCTTATGTCTCTCCAGTATACAATTCCCTAAATTAGGTGTGAGTCTGGAGAGGAATAAGGAAAATGGTCAAGCTAATGGTTGCTTTCTGACCTGTTATTTCTGTTTTTCTAAAGTAAATTTCCCTTTTCACAGGACACCGAGACATGACCCAAGTGCCCTGCCATCCATCTTTGATACCACTTGGATGCTTGCACATAATTTTCAGATGTACATACATTAAAGAGCATCCTATCATATGTCATTACTTTTTTTGAATCTCACCTCCTGGGTGTAGAGAGAGGGAAGGTTTGGGGGACAAAAAAGCCAAAGCAAGACAATATTTGAAACTCTGTCAAGGAGAGCAAATGTGCTTGGCAATGATCATGGTTTATTTTATTTTATTTATTTTATTTTATTTTATTTTATTTTATTTATTTTATTTTATTTTATTTTATTTTATTTTATTTATTTTATTTATTTTATTTATTTTTTATTTATAAAAGAAATAAAATACCGTATTTTCCGGCGTATAAGACGACCGGGCGTATAAGACGACCCCCTAATTTTACAGTTTAAAAAACAG
>JAPKID020006112.1:0-10801 GCA_026931265.2 Tropidonophis doriae | reverse complement strand
TACTTGCATTTTTACATGCTTTTGAACTGCTAGGTTGGCAGAAGCTGGGACAAGTAACGGGAGCTCACTCCATTACATGGTGCTATTGATTTGAACCGCCGAACTGCCAACCTTTCTGATTGACAAGCTCAGTGTCTTAGCCACTGAACAACCACATTCCTACCTCCTTATTGGGTACCCACAAATATTACCGAGCCTTGATTATTATTATTTTTGGTCAAAAACTTATAATTATCTTCAGGATATAATTTTGCACTTTCAACATCTAACATCATCTCCACTTATAATGCAGTTTTCAAGAACTTTTCCTTGCTTGTATCTATTGGGGTTTCTAATTATGTTTTCTTTGTGCCATTGTGCCACTGAGATAAAAAAAAAAAGCCCTCCTCACCAGGATATAATTATCTGTTATCATATGGGTAGGTAAGATAGAAAAGTAGAATTTGGGCTGGATAGAGGGCTGGGGGTAATGGCAAAGAATCCAAGCATAAATTGAGTTGCAGCCCCCTTGAAGGGGCTCATGGATGAGATATAGTCTTGTCTATAACGATGGCCCTACTTCCTTCTTATGCATTGTTGATCATTCCTGGCAGTGTGGCATTACCCCAGCTGCTAGCTGAGAAACTTCATCTGATGTCTCCCATCTGCAATGGGTTTATTTTGGTTACAGAAGGTGACACAATACCCAAACCATCCTACACAAACCCTGTTCCAAATCAGCACATACACGCATACGCATATAACACAATCAGGCACATAACTCTGCGTGTGTGCGTGCGTGGAGCAGTATATGTGTGAAGAAAGAGGGGGATTATATCAGCTAGTGAGAAAAGGGATGTGCATGTTTATAGCCACAGACCAAGGTATGGATGAACAGACAATGAAGCTCACACAGATATATATACATGCTTCAATGTACAGAGATGTTTAAAGAGATGGATGATACCTGGGAAGGTAGCTTTTTTGATAGAAGGTTACAAGTAGAAGAGACAGTAATCTTAAAATGTGCTTATTCTGGATTTCTTGCTTTGCTGATTACCATTCCTTGGTAACTAGATGATGTAGGGGGAGACTAAAATGAAAATATTTAAGAGAATATTGGGCACTTTGGAAACATCCAGAAACACAATTCCTAGAGATAGTCCTAATTTACCACCGTTCATTTAATGAATATTTGAAGTTACAACAGCATTAAAAAAGTGACTTATGACTGGTTTTCACACTTATGACAGGTGCAATATCCCCATGACCACATGACCAAAATTCAGAACTTGGCAACTGATATATATTTATGACAATTGCAGTGTCCCAGGAGGATGACCTCTGGTGACCTTCTGGCAAGCAAAGTCAATAGGGAAGCCAGATTCACTTAACATTTGTGATACTAACTTAACAACTTAGGTGGTTCACCTAACTGTGGCAAACAATGTTGTAAAATAGAGCAAAATTCATTTAATAGCTGTCTCGCTAAGCAACAGAAATGTTGGGTTCAACTGTTGCCATAAATTGAGGACCACCTGTATGGCTTTGCATCACTTACTGTTAGGTTTTTTTAATACTTATCTATCTGCTTGTTAACTTATCTTCTCTTACAATTTGTTGTGTGCAGTTTACTACTCTCTGTGTCCAAAATGGGGCAGATTAAACATTTAAGACACAAAACCTGTCCAAAAATGCACTTATCTTTTATCCATAAACCAGTCCCTATGATTAAATATTACATGCACATGGTTTGCGCATGATGTTTATCATCCATGATCTATTTCTCCATTATTTATGGCATATTGCGCTTGACAGAATTCACCCATCAGACTAAGCAAAACCCCAAAACATATGCACAAGATCTGTTGACACAAAAGGCAAAAACAACAACCACCAGCACATGGAAATGGACTGGGAACTATGCCACCTTCCATTGGACATTCATCACTTCTGTAAATGTTGGCCTACACAAACGTGTTATTTTCACACACTACGCCCAGCGGGATATGTTAGCACAATTAAATACACATTCTGAATGACTAGCCATATACTTTCAAAATTCTGGTATCGGTATGCAAGAAACTCTGATCCTGTGTTCAATTAACCACTTTAGAATTATGTTTGCCTACAGTTCCTGCTAGATCTCTCCAAATGGATACTCCCCAGATTTGTTCATCTCTCATTAGTCCAATCAGCAAGGTTGCAGGACATTGGATTGAGGAAGGGGGTGTCCTATTAAAGGGCTACAATAAAGAAGGGGGGGGGGTGTCCTAAAGTACTTGAAAGCAAGATAAGAAGCAATAGTTGGAAACTAACCAAGAAGAAAAGCAGCCGAGAACTAAGGAGGAATTTCTTAACAGTGGGATCAATCAGAATGGGTTGCCTTCAGAACTTGTGGATGCTCCATCACTGGAAGTTTTTAAGAAGAGACTGGGAAACCATTTGTTTGAAATGGCATAGGGTTTCCTGCCTGAGCAGCAGTTGGGCTAAAAGACTAAAACAGCAGCTATGATATTCTGTTCTATATTTTGAAAGAATATGAGATTTTAGTACCTTTGACTATTACTTTTCCCAGAGTGAAAAATATCAAGATGTTATGGATTTGTTTCAGATTCTCTTAACAATCAGTAAAAACAATACGGCAGTTGCCAATGTATCCTAGAGCCTGGCCAAGTGATCTGCTTGGCATGGACCAAGCCATTTGTCTTTAGTGAGGGCAGCCATCTTTGCCAGCCTCACTGCTGGGCCTTCAATAGCAGCAGAATCCACAAAAGTGTAACAAGTGAAATCCCTCCTTTTTTCAATGGAGGGGAAAACTAAGCTACTAGCAAAGTTAGTGTGACAGATTCATCTAGCTCAGGAGTGTCAAACTCTGGCCTGTGGGGTGTTTAGATCTGGCCCACGAAAACTGGCGGGCGGTGCCTCAGCCAGTAAAAATGGAGCTGGGGGGGTGGCATGTGGCCTTCCCAAGATCTGTTTTCACTGGCAGAGGATTGCAGGAGGTTGTCACAGCCAAAACTGGAGCTCACGAGGGCCGCGGGCAGCCTTGCCGAGCTCTATTTATGCTGGCATAGGGTTGCAGGAAGCCGTTGCAGCTGAAAGCGGAGCTCGGCAGCCCATTTTTGCTGGCAGAGTGCTCGGGCCACCACAGGTGCCCCTCCAACACAAATGACATCGAGCTAGCCTTGCCACGCTAGCCACGCACACCACAATCCCCCCTCCCCCCTGAGGGCAAACACAACCCTGAGGCGGTCCTCAACGAAACCGAGTTTGACACCCCTGGTCCAGCTGAAGCCAAGTGATGCTTTTCAGAGGTGGTGAGCTACAACCTCCCTCATCATCAAACAATGCTGGATAGGGCTAAATAAAATAAATGAAGACTATGAGGTTGCAAAACCTAATTTTATTTTTTTATTTTTTTAAAGGAAAAAACGGTTTCAAATCTGCCTCCAGTTACTAATGTTGCTGGATAACTCAGCCTAACCTGGCTGAGGTGAACAGTGGTACATTGTGCTGAGTCCTTTGTTTTTGTGATACAATCAGAGTACGATTAATGTAAGGCTGTTTCACAAGTCTGTTTTAAGAATAAAGGGGAACATACCTAGGCCTAACCCATATGTTATCCTCCAAGCTATGAAGGGATTGGTTGTAACTGTAACACATTAGTTTTCAGGGATGTTAAGAAATACCAAATGAATTTTTACAGGACTAATGATATTTTAGGTAGGAGTGAGGGTATTGTTTTTACTTCTCTATAAAGAAATGGCATGTGAAAGTAGAAAATCCAATTTCCATTTTACCCATTGGTTTCCAAACTCAAAATGGTAAGCTCCATCTACACAAAAACATAAATGCCGTTTTGGACTTCAAACTCCAGAATTCCCCAGCTTGGGGAATTCTGGGAGCTAAAGCCCATTTGTCTTAAAGCCACCAGGTTTGATAAATACCAATTTAAATCTCCCTTTTCATCCCAAAGAACGCCTCTTTGTTCACCAGCTCAGTTTCTTTATGCCATGACATCAGATGGATCAGATAGGTGGAGTTGAGGGGCCCCAAATTATCAAATAAGCCTTAGGGGTGTGTGTGTGTGTGTATGTGTCTAGGTATTGTGACTCTTAAAGCTTTCCTCACCCTAACAAACTCCAAATATGTCAGACTACTTTTTATATTTAAATATACTGCTTGCCACTCAGAACAAGGTATAATATTTAAGCGGAGTGTCTCTGTAAACATTCTACAATAAATGAACAGCAAACAATTTCCAATCCTCCTCAGAGAACCTATTTCAGCCTATCCAAGAAGCTAAGTCTAGTAAAGTGAATTAGAGGCTCCTTTGTTTAAGACCAGCAGTCTAGCCACTAAGCCCTACTGCCTCCCACACAACCCGCTCAGCATCAAGGGAGGCATAATAACATTTCCTCCATCATCCCTTTCACTGCATAAAATGATACTCTGGCTGCCTGATGCTCCAACTCACAGCATACTACTATTATTGTAGGAATGATGCTGTGCTTGACACAGATTCACAAAGGTAGTAAAATTAGCTCTCAGCCTGCCTGCCTCCTCTTTGGCTCTTGTGTGCTATGTCAGTCTGGTACTGATCTCCATCCCATGCCACCACTGGGAGCGTCTCCTCCCAGCTGTGGCTACACCACCTTCACCTGTCAAGAAATACAAGCTCATAGCCGTATCACCTCTAGAATCACCTGGGAGAGTCCTGGGATTCTTTTGTGTGAAAATCGACCAGTCTCTAACAGTTTTCCCCAACTAAGCACCAACATCAGGATAATCTCATTTTAGGGTAGTATGATACCGTTCCAAAAATTGATGTTCCTCTGCTAGTGGGGTGAACCTCCCCCATAACCCCACCAAAGCAGAAGGATAGAAAATTCACATGGATGCCTGTCCTGAAGGAAACTTCCTTATAAAATACATTCTTCTGAAGAAGACAGTCAGTCACCCAAGGAGGAGTGAGAAATATGCTAAGCTTAAATCCATCAACATATCCAGGACAGGACACACACACATACATACAAAGATCACCCTTGTACACTGTATAATGTAGGGATCATCCTCGACAAATCATACGTGCCTTTAATAGAACATTAATAAGGGGCAGTAGGGAGGTGGGGCTACCATAACCCCAATGTTTGAAAAGATTTGTGCAATATGCAAAGACAAGGGAAATAGGAGTTAAGGGAAATCATGCAAAAAATATCAGGGCATCGAGCAGAGAGATGTACAAATACCCTCTGTGAAATTATTCCCGTAGGCAAGAGTAATACTTGGGAAAAAATTGAGGAGAAAACCTTCTCTATCAGTTTCTTAGTCACATGCGTACACACACATACATACACACACACTGCACAATAGTGCAAGCATCCTCAATCTTGTATTCGAATGTGTTTAGACTACAACTGCCAATATCTCCGATGACCAGCGTCCACGATTGGGATGTTGACCATGGAAGCCCAACCAATATATCTGGAGGCTGGAGAAGGCTGCCCTGATGCACCATCCAGAGAAAGGTGTTAAACATTATTGCACCCTCTCTTAGTCTGTCCTACTAAACCTGCACAACACACTAGCACAACCTCAGAAGAAGGCTAAGCAAAAAAGACTTCAGTATTACAAGAAACCGATGTCATGTTCTGCCTGAAATCACAGATTGCCTGCCTGCCTATCAGTGAGGAGCTAAAGACATCTATGTACGACACCAATTCTCTCCCCCTGCCTAACACAAACACACACACACACCTACCCTGCTACACCCTTGTAGCATAAACAGATACATCCCATCATTCTGGCCCTAGAACACCACAATAGAAGTATGAATCTCGGACAAGAAATCTTATGCTCCTGAGATATTGATTATCTTTCTTAGCAAGGTGGGGAAAACAGTAAAGATATTTACAGCAGCAGCAGCAGCAGCAAGTTGATGACAATTGGTCCAAAGATTGTTTTAAAACCAAAGATGGACAGATGCTGTTTTTATCCATGCACATTTTCACCAAAGCCACAGAGGAAACAGAATTCCCAGCTGCAATGGGAATTTTATTCAGACTCAATGAAAATTTGCACTTTTAGGAATAGATGGTTGTCCCAAGTAGGCAATACGCATGTGTAGTAGCAAAGAAAGTTGCCACCTGCAGTATCCCAGAATCTTAGACTGGGATTATCATTCCAAGAATTACCTGCCCTGTACTTTAGCACCCACTACCCAAAAGCAGACAGCAGACAGCCACACGCTGGCTATCAGGAAGGAATTAAAAGATGCAGATATTTCAAGTTGAAGCCAATTCCTTTAAAAAAAGAAGAAGAATTCACGACCACAAGCATTACACACCTGCCATATACCTAGGTTGTCCACAACCACCATTGCATTGTTTTGTGTGAGAAAGGCCACAAGCTGGCAAATCAGCCAAAGTTGTACAAAATAGCACTCACATCTGGACAAATCAGCCCCAAAGGAAGAAATAAACGAGGGGGTTCTTTCCTAAGATCAGCGAGGGGAGGGGGGTGGATGGAGATGATGGGGTTGCAGATGGCCCCAGTTTTCCAGTATAAACAGAACTCTGGTCTCGGAAGTTCTGCCTGGCATACTGGTTTATGGAGTGACACTGGGCAGGCTGCATAGTTCCAAGACATGAATGCAGAGGGGCACGCACGCACTTCCCCCTCCCCCCACCCTCAGAACCAGCAGGGCCCGGGGGAAGCCGGCCCAGGGAAGGCAGGCAGTGATTCTCAAGTAATAGGCTTGGCCGACAACGGCAGGGATCGGCCGGAAGGGCAGCCGCTCGTCTCACCTTGCGGTTAGAACGCCGCGGGGGCTCCGGATTCCTCGCTCGCCTTCCCCCGCACCTGCATCGCTCCCCTGCTTGTTACTTCGCCTTGTTTTGCACTCCGACGTCGGCGGCGGCCGGGGAGGGGAGCAGGTTGGGAAAAACCGCCTTTCCCCCTTTTCTGGGAGGGTGGCGGCGGAATGGGGAGCCCCGGCTTTAAGGACCGGCCCTCTGCAAGCCCAAAGGCCAGGGGTCTATTGCTGGCCGCCCCATCCAGAAGTTTGCTTCATTCCAAAGTGAGGGAGAAGGAGTGTTTCAGCGTGCGTTGTGTGTATTGGTGTGTGTGTGTGTGTGTGTGTGTGCGTGCGTGCGTGTTGTGGGGAGGAGGGTGGGAGAACGGGTGCAGCGTTTCGAAAGGGGCGACGGAATGGAAAAAGGAAACGCTGCAGCAATGGACAAGCGGGGGGTAAATCTCGATCGGGGAGCTGGAGAGAGGGAGGGAGAGAGGAAGGAAGGAATGCAGCAGCGGGCAGGGAGGGGGACAATGACAGAAGGTGAAAAAAGCGAAAGAAGGCAGGCGGCGGCGAGGAAGAGGCGGCGGCGGGAAGGGGGACGGCTGCAGCAGCAACGGCAGACGAAAGGCTGGACGCCGAAGAAGGGACCGCTGGAGGAGGACGAGGCGGGGGGGGGGGCGAGGCAGGAGAGCGGAAAGAAAGAGGGAGGGAAGAGAATGAATGCAGCGGGAGGAGGGGGCGAGGGGAGCAGCCGGGAAAGCCGCCTCAGCGGACGGAGGGGAGCGACAGAAGCCGGCGCTCAGCTAGCAAGGATGCCGGCAGGCGGGAAGCACCAGCGGGCGAGGAAGGGGTCGATTGCAGGTGGTCCGAAGGGCAACCAAAGCGACGCAATTGCAAGGGGAAGGGGAGGGAGAGAGAAACGCAGGAGGAAGAGGAGAAGGCTGGAGGGAGGGGGGGAAGCCGGAGAGAAAACCCAACAAGCCTCCAAAAATCGCAGCGGGGGAGAAAAGGCGTCTGGGGAAACCGCGCGCACATACACAACACGCACGCACACACAGACACAGAGAAGAAAACAAGAAAGAAAAAGCGCCGCAAAGAAAGACAAAAAGATCAAGGGGTGGAAATGCCCAGGCCGCTACGTATCCCAGTGCGCCCCTTTTCTTCAAAGGATCCCACCGGCGGAGGGGGCAAGGGGGAGGCTCGGCTAGGCTCAGCCAGTGGTTGTAGCGGTGGGCGAGATGGAGCTGAACCGCAGCGGGGAGGGACAGGATGGCAGCTGCCGCCGCTACCGCGCTTGTCCTGGGGGCTTCGATCGGGCACTGGTGCCGCAGTCGGCTGCCGAGAGGCGCCTGGGTTGTCTGTGAGTCGGTTCCCCCGCTTTTTCGAGCACACGTACGCACACACACACACATACACGCGCGCGCGCGCTCATGGACCTACACACATTCACACACACATACAAACACAGAGACCCACACACCCGGGATGGAAAGCACAGGGCGCCCCCGTTGCTGGATCCCGCTGGATCACGGGATCCGCTTGGCTGGGAACTGACGAGGGGCGCGAGGAGAATTCACAATCACCCCCAGCTCAGCAGCACCCAGCCCGGCTCACTGCAGCTGGCCGTGATGTCAGAGACACCACTCTTAAAGGGACCGACAGACCGGCTGGCGCTCGCAGGTTTGCCCGCTCAGCCGGTGTCTGACTCCGGGTGTGTGAGTGCGCGCGCGCGCGCGTGGAATTGGGGCGCGCGTTGAAACGCGAGTGGCGTTCGGAAGGGATCTCAAACGAGAGGGAAAAGCGTAGACGCCAGAGCGGAGTGGTGAAAGGAAAGAGACGAGAGCGGAGGTCCCAAACTGAGAGAATCTCACCGGATTTTGCCCAGCGACTCTCACGCTAGATTAATGTATGGGTGTCTGCTCAGCTGGGTCGTCCAAGAGCTACTGCCGTGGAAATGTAAACGTCCGGCGATTCTGAATTATGCATATTATAGACCATGCCTGTGTGTGTTTGTGTCGTAGCTTGAAGTTTTGAAGTTAGGTCGGCTACGGCTTCCCAGAACCCACATCACAAGCTCAGGTGCCTGGGCGCGTATGCACCCTTGGATGGATAGACAGACAACTGAAGCAAGAAAACGATTTCGGTCAGAGAACCTCTCAAACACTCGAAAAAGGCAGACTTACCAAGATTTTTTTTTAAAAAAAGATCAAAAGCGGGACTGAATGCTAGTCTAATAACTTTTGAGAGAGGAAATTCTTGGTCTCCTGGCTCCCTCGGTCTGATCTCTTTTGGGGAAAATACCTTTATTTTAAAGTGGCTGAGTGGCTTTTAAGATCCCTTTTTCTTCTTCCTATTTCATATAGGTGGATATCAGCTAAATCAAGGAATAGGGCTAGCTGGTCTGAATCTCCATCAAACTTTCCCCTGAAGTGGGCCCTACTCTTCAGTTCAGCCCTATTCTTCCAACCTCCTGTCAGCCTATGTATGCTTGTGCCTGATATGGCTGGTCATCTTCTTCACCCCTAGCTTGGAGAGAAGGAACGCTGCTTGCTGCCTGCTGTGTGGGAGAGGCACTGGTTGCCATTTTGGGCTCCTCCTTCTATCAGATGTGGGAGAGGGGCTGTGCTCCAGTCTGTCTCCTCCCTTCAACAGGCTTGATGTCTCTCCCCTCTCTTTTGGGTGGCATGATGGCCCCTCATCATGAAGGGTGGCCCTGTCAGAATCCTCCCTCAGTTGTTCTATTGCACTCCCCAGGGATTCCATCTGGGGCTTTAGGAGCCTACCTTGTTTCCAGTCCCACCCCCATGCACTCTTACAGCTTGCTTGAGACCCTTCACTGCATCTGGGAATTGGGGTAAGGGAACTCTACTTCAGTTAAGGGCTAATTTAAGGGCTAATTTCCACCAGTACTCATCCTTTCTTGCTTCTGCTGCTGGGAAAGACATCACAGTCTGGAAGTTCGGAGATCTGATGTCAGGGCTGGCCAACTTCCTCCAGCTGAAATCAGGCTTTTTTCTATGGTTGCCTGATTTTCCCTCCAAGCAGTCAAAATATCGGGAAGTGACTGGAGAGTACGGGATTCAAGAAGCCTGGAAATCTTGATACATTTTTAAAGTCAGTTTAGGCTCTCTGCGAAGTTCCCAAGAGATGACCTAATTAATTTACGAGCCTCAAGAGAAAGTTCAACAAAAACCATTCATTTATTAGGATCAACATCTTAGCATTTACCTCCGTGGAGCCTAAACTGGCTTCCCCTTAATTGCATTTGAACTTTACCCTTCTATCTCCTCCTTTCTGTCATGTGTCGTATATCATATTTACCAACTAGATTGTAGAAATATGAGACCCGACTGTAGCCAAAGGTATGCATGGAATCCTCCCTCCAGTACCAGCCTGATAATAGTCATGGCAACGCTTTAGAAGTTGATATCGGGGTCTGTTCCAGATGCACATATGCACAAAGCAGTTAGAAGAGGTGAACAACGGAGGACAAGGAGTCGATTCAGAAAGCAAAGCACAGGTGGCGGACACTGAATGGTGCCTCCCTGGCTGGGAAATAAATAGGAGAGGGGAGTGGTTGTCATAGGAGACAACAGTTCGTATTTCTGAAGATTGTGCTCATTGTGTTTCGTGTCACAAAGACTGATTTCCAGAATTTAATTTGCTGTCTTTTGGCTGGGAGCCTTGCAGTTATTGTAAGGAACTGATAAGGTTTGTTACTACAGTTAACGCCTAGAATGCAATTAATTCACAAGAGGTAAATAAAAAAGGGTTTTTTTCTGTGATCAGGAGTCTGTTTCTTGCTTCTACTAAGGCTGAATCAGAACAATGCTAAATGGATAATAGACTGCAACTGTCATAAACCTGAGTCAAATTACCAATTGTCTGAATTTTGATCAGCTGACCATGGGGATGCTGCAATTATTTTAAGTGTGAAAAACGGTCGTAGTTCATATTTTTCAGTGCTGGTGTAACTACAAATTGTCACTAAATGAGCTGTTATAAATTGAGGATTACCTTTAC
>JAPKID020006111.1:0-10802 GCA_026931265.2 Tropidonophis doriae | reverse complement strand
CATTCCACCTAAAACACTTTCCACATTCCATACATTTATATGGCTTCTCCCCTGTGTGGATCCTTGTATGGGAGGTGAGATCAAATTTCCACCTAAATTTTTTTCCACATTCAAGACATTGATATGGTTTCTCTTCCGTGTGAATCCTCTTATGGGAATTAAGATTACTACTACAATGAAAGGCCTTTCCACACTCCATGCATGTATAAGGCTTCTCCCCTGTGTGGATCCTCTTGTGGGAAGTCAGATGACTGCTACAATGAAAGGTCTTTCCACACTCCATGCATTGATAAGGCTTCTCTCCTGTGTGCATCCTTTTGTGGGCATTAAGACGACAGCTCCAATTAAAGGCATTTCCACACTCAATGCATTTATAAGGTCTTTCTCCTGTGTGATTCTTTTGATGGATTGTAAGAGAGTCATAACAACAGACAGTCTTTCCACATTCCATGCAGGTATATTGTTTGTCTTCTGAATGTGTTTTTTTATGGGAAATGAGATCCTCTGATTTATTAAAGCTCTTTCCGTAATCCATGCATTTACTGGTATATGGGATTTCTACCGTATCAATGATTGTATGTTTAAGAAGACGATTGACCAAAGGAAAGCTTTTTTTAATTTCACTTTGTGATCGGTTTGTTCCATCAATCCTTGTTTGCATCTGATCTGCACAATATCCGTTTTTCTCTTGTGGATGGACCGGTTGACATTCTTCCTTAAAATTCTTATTCACTTGCGCATTATAGCCTTGAAAGAGAAAAATGCAAAATGTAGCAAACTGAGAGAATGATCAAACCTTTTCTTTTGAAATTTAGCAAAAGAATCATTAATACATTTTGGTTGTTTTGTTGCAAATAGGAAGATTCCAAACTACAATGTTTCCAAAGACAGGTTTTGAAGTGGGCTCCCACCAATTCTCATTTATCAGACTCCCAAGAAAACTAAGACAAAATGCCTGATCTAATCTTTGAGTGCCAGTGTGTGTGAGCCGCTGGGCAACCCGGGTCATAAACTCCCAAGGGGCTTTGGACACTGTATAATGCTGGGTCAGAAACATACCCACCAACATCCCCCCCTCCCCATCTTCAATGAAAAATCTCCATCTGTCTTCAGAGCAGAATCTTTGAAAGTTAATAAGACTTCTGGATGGCAATAGCTTCCCACCCTTAACTTAGAATTATGCCAAACTCAAAACACAAGAGGGCAAATCTCAGTCAGTTTGGTCCAATGGTTAATGCACCAGGCTAGAAACTAGGAGACTGTGAGTTCTAGTTCCATCTCAATAATGAATGGTGGCTAGGTGATTTTGAACCAGTCTCTCTCAGCTCACCCCATATCACAATATTGTTGTTGGGGGAAAACAGGAAGAGGAAGGAATACTGGTTGTATCCAAAGGCTTAATTTATTTGCAATAAACAATAAAGGCAGGATATTAAAAAAGTGATCTTTTTTATCAGAGATTTCTAAGACCTCCACCCACCCAGGCCTTCTCTAGGTCCCTGAGCACAGACAGGAGTTCTTACCCACATAAGCCAGATTCCTGGAATTCTCCAGCATGACTTCACCATGGAGAGCTTTTTGGGCAGGATCCAGCTGAGACCACTCCTCCTCGCAGAAATGCACGGCCACTTCTTCCAAAGACAAGACATCCTGAACAAGGAAACAAGTTTTCCAAGAAACAGATGATCCCAAGAACAACTTGACAGTTTTCTTTCCCCAATTCAAACAGAGAAATCCTATGAACAAAATGGACATTCTCTGAAGAATTCAGAATGGGATCATACGGCTTTTGGCTGATAGAAAAACTGAAAGAGGATTGTGATGCCTTTCAGTGAAACCCATTAAAATAGTTTCCTTGGTCAATTGAAAGTTGAGTGTTAAACCGACTACTTATCACTGCCTCCAATTCTTCCTAGAGTGGGCAGAAAGAAACACAGGGAAAATCCATCTGATATTTTTGCCAAAAGACTGTTTTATCTACGGAGGGATCAACCTTTTCCCCTACTTCACATCTTCCCAGAAGTGCTGTAAGAGGTTGTAATGGTAGTGAGAATGACCCTGGGAGATAGGAGGAAGATCTAAGGTAAAGATGACATCTGACAAATGAAATCTTAGCTTGGAGCAGGAGGGTGGAGAAAGCTTATGCAAAAGGACAGGTAGGGTAAGCCGGGTGTGAATTTTCAATGATCTGATCTAAAATTTGTCTTGCTAGGAAAGAGCAATATTACTCATTGAAAAATATACAGAGTAAAATGAAACCATTCCAAGTTTCGTAGACATTTCCAATATTTCTCCTCTTACCTGAGGCAGATGTTCAGCTACTCTTTCAGCTGTATCACAAAGAGAAGGTGGTTCTAAAAATACTAAGGACAGCTTTCTATTACCTGTGAGGCAGAAAGTGGTAGAAGCAGACTGTTAAAAGAGAGAGAGAGATTCCACTCAAGATGAATAAAACAAATATTTGCATGGATATCCAAAGTTCATATCCCATGGAAAGACCTTCTGTTACCTGTTTCGATATCCTGACTTTGATCTTCCTGGAAGCTCTCCCTGAATAGCAGCTCCTGAGAGGATTTCGATGAATCTTTCCACCCCTGGGGATATTCGGTGATACCTTGCAAGGACTTGTGGAAAAGATGTGGCACGAGAAAGAAAGGAAGAGTAGAGAAATGGAAATGAATTATCAATATTGAACAGCCTAGCAGGCACTAATGTCCATCAGTTAAGCTCAAACCAAGAGTAGAAAAATTGACCCAAATTCATCCTCTGGAAGAAGAATAGAAGAAGAAATCTTAGCAGCTCAAAATCCCAGAAAGTTCTAGCAAAGAGACATTGACAAATTCAAAAAGATTCTCTTCAGAACAGCCATGATTACATTCTCTCACCTCCAACTCTCCTTGCCTCTTCTCAGAGTCCTGGGTCAGCAAGAAGCCTTCAGCCAGGGCCACCGCCTGGGAACTGGTCTCCGCTCCACACTCCCGTACCCATTGCTCCATCTCTGGGGGAAGGACAGCCAGGAATTGCTCCAGGAGCACCAGGTCCAGCATCTCAGCCTTTGTGTGTCTTTCTGGCTGCAGCCACTGACGACAAAGGCGGTGAAGCTGACTGCAAACATCTCGGGGACTCTTCCCCTCCTGGAACTGCATTTTGCTAAAGTCACAACATTGGACCTCTGAAATGTTGGCTTCCTCTTCTTGGCTCTTCTGTGCAGGACTTCCCTCATTCTCCCCAGAGCTCCAAGGCTGAGCAGCTGGAGGGCCTTTTCCAACTCCTGCCTGTTCTGGGCTTTGTCCATCCATCTTCTCTCTGGCTTCTAATCCAGCACCAAAATGGACCCATGCATCTCCCCAGGTCTTCCTAATCACGAGAGGTCTAGCCAAACCTCCTAACACCATTCAGTCCAATTCCTTCACAAGATACTTTGGTCTCCAGAGGAATCAGGAAAGATCTCCAGCCTACAGAACTGAAATGGAAAACACAAGGATGTTCAACTGAGGGAGAAATCTGAATACTGAGCATCCTCTTTCATAAATAAATGAAGCAACAAAAGAAATTCTTATGAACCCAACCGATTTCTGCAAAGGTTTTCTTCAGGAATGGTGTGTGTGTGTGTGTGTGTGTGTGTGTGTGTGTGTGTGTGTGTGTGTGTGTGTGATTACATATACAGGTTTGGGGAAAGTTTGCTAGCACTCTTCTGCCTCAACTTCTATCAAGGAACCAAACTATTGGATAAATAAATTTTAAATATGTTTTAGGTTGCTATTTCCAAATTATTTATATAAAATCATTTCTGTTGCTGCCTACAAGCCTTTGCACAATCCAAATTATGTCTCCAGTCTCACACAACAATCATGCCAGAAAACAGAAGCATTTCCCCATCTTGTAACAGGTTCTTTGTTTCCCTGCCTCCAGAAACACCAAAGAGAAGGTGGGAAAAGGCAGGAAAGGAGGAAACCGGGTAACAAGTTCCAGTCCTTACTCAACTCTTCACACACTGAACTGCAGCCTTACATACAAAGGCGACCGGAGGGACTTTGGCCGGTGGCTTCTCTGGGCCCAGGAAAGGGAAGGCAAGGGAAACTGGCTGACCAACCACACTCAACGTGTAGTCTTCAACGGAACTGCATCTACATGGAAGGAAGTATGCAGTGGAGTTCCCCCAAGGCTCTGTTTTAGGCCCAGTACTCTTCAACATCTTCATCAATTATTTGGATGAGGGAATAAATGGGGAACTCATCAAATTTGTAAATGATACCAAGCTGGCAAGAATAGTCAAAACTCCAGAAGATAGGCTTAAGATACAGAAGGATCTTGACAAATTTGAACATTGGGGACTATCTAAAAAAATGAAATTCAATGGTGAAAAAAAAGTTTTAGCCACCCACAACAAAGCAGACCAAGCTACAAGTTACTACAGTATTAGACTAAAACCACGGCTTTCAGTTTTTATGATTCTCCACCAGCTTTTTTTTTTTTTGCTCCACACTTCTTTATTTTGGCTTGCCATAGCAGCCTTCTTCTTTGATGTTTAACAGTAAAAAAATTCCCAAAATAGCACAAGTCTTCAAAAAGGCAAAGCAGATTGTGTCTAAAGAGAGCCTCTTTTAACTTAAAAATTAATAATTGTCATACATTAAGATAATTTAACATAATTTAATGTAAAGGTTAATAATTCTTAAAGTCACAACTTAACTGTCCATTTGAAAGGTAAATTTAAAAACATTTGCTTCTTCAACAATGAACTGATTGCAACTCTACTCCCTAGCTTTTGGCATGCAGCAGCTTTGAACCACAGTTCCTGAAGTTACCGCCAGACTTCAGCTGTATCGGAGGTTCTTGAGGGGTAATTTTTAGACTTTCCTTGATTCGGGTAAATCATAAAAACTGAAGGAATGCCAATCCCTTCAAGTAGTAGTTGAAGAGCTACAACCCAGGGAAAACTCTCCCTAAGTGTGAATTTAGTCAGCCATCTTCACCAGAAGTTTTGTATATGTAATTTTCTTAATGAGAGAGGAAATCATAGCTTTTTATGGTTTTCTAAAGTCTTCCTACTTTACCAAGGTCTCTTCTAAATTGTAGGCAGAGATTCAATACATAAAAAGCAAATAAAAGCATTAGATTTGTTCTGAATGAATTTCTGTTAATTTAATCCTTGGATGTTTGATGTGCAAATACTAAGCAGAGTTTATATTTGTCAAGAAGGATAATCAGTACAGGCGTTCCTGTCATATATGCTTTTTGATAATTGCTTTGCATTTGCTCACTAATATCCAACTTTCACCTCTGACTTGCAATGTATATTGAATTTTCTATTTTATTGAAAGGAAGAACTGATGACAATTTACAATAATGGCAAGAAAACTGTTTTCAGCTTTTAAATTCTCTAATAAGATATTAAACAATAAATTTCTCTATTTTTGGAGAGAAAAACTATGATAACAACTATAGATAATATTTTCAGTGCATTCATTTTCTTACAGTAGTTATACATACACAGAATGTATAATTCTATTATCATCTGCTAGCATGGTTTCTTCCTAACCAACTGTGACATATGGGTGGAAACTACAGTGCAAGTATATAAAATTCGAACCCATAATTGCATTCCTTTGCATTTATTTGCTCATTGTTGAAAAAAGTGTAAGATACATGATAAAGTGAAATTTAAAGGCCACCTTTTGTTTTCAATTATTTTCACAGTACCTGAAAAGTAAGCTGAAAAATACATCTAAACAAAAATTTGCATTGTCCTGGTTCTCAATTGCCATTTGTAAATGTCAAAAAGTGTTTTTGCTTTTGCTTTTGCATTAGATATTGCTCTGTCCAATATCTTTAAAATCTTTAAAAAATCTTTAAAAAGGTAGTTCTTATGTCTCCAAATTATGCGATTTTTCTGGAGTTTCGTCCCCTTCCATGCAAGGTCATCTCTTTTCATCAAGATGTGTTGGTTGTTTTGGAACCAGGGGTCTGCTAGCAGTTCAGTTTTGAGTCTCGTGGTTAGGTTGCTTGCAGGTTGGCCTTGCTGGTCATGGCGTTGCTGCCTGGTGGTTACCTTGGCAGCTGTTTGAGTAGAAGGAATAATGGCATCTACTACGTAGTCCCATTTGCATTTGTATTGAGCCATGTGGGAGAGAGCATCATCTAGAAAGTTCCTCCCACCTGGAATGTTCTTTAAGGCAAAATCAAAACGGTTGAAGTATTGAGCCTATAGGACTTGTTTGGGTCACAGTTTCCATGGGGTCCTAAGTGCTTCCAGATTTTTGTGGTTGGTCCAGACTTTGAACAGTTTCTGGATCCCTTCCAACAGATGTCTCCAGGTTAGCAGTGCCCATCTCACTGTGAAAGGCTCCTTTTCCCATGTGGCCCATTGTCTCTCTGTCTCTGTGACCTTGCGGAAGGTGTAGGCACAGGGTTGTAAGGTTCATTGGGTGTTTCTTTGGAGTAGCACTGCTCCCACTGCCATGTCATTGGCATCTTCCTGGATCATGTGAAGGGTTGTTTGGGGTCAGGATGCTTCAGCTCTGGCTCCTTTGCAAACATTTCTTTTAGTGTTTCAAACACAATGGTCTCAGTGTAGATAAGGATGTCATCTAGGTAGACGAGGACTCCATTGTAGAGGTGCTTATGCAGCACCTCATTTATAAACTTCAGGGCCCCCCAACAATCGGAAAGGCATCACTTTGAATTGGAAGCTCCCTAGGGGGCAGTTGAACGCTGTTTTCCACTCATCTCCCTCTCTGCTACGTACTCGGTAGTATGCTTCTCTGAGGTCTAGTTTGGTGAAGACTTTTCCCTTGGCCAGATGAGATAGCATGTCCTTCATGAGGGGGAGGGGGTATAAGTTGTGTACGCACATCCCATTTATCCATTGAAAGTCCACACAATCTCATTGTTCCATCTTTTTCTCTTTGAAGAGGACTGGTGCCATGACCCTTCGCTTGGCTGGCGATAAACCCCCTTGCTAGGTTTTTGTCTATGTATTTGCACATCTCTTGCATTTCCCAGGGCATCATAGCATACAGTTTGGGAAGGGAGCCAGTACATACACCGCCCAGGGCATTGTGGCATACAGTTTCTCCCAGGGATGATTTTAATGGCATAGTCTGTCTCCTGGTGGGGAGGCAGAACATTGCACTTGGCCTCGCTGAATACTTCTGTTAGGTCCTGATATTCCACCGGAATCAGTTTGGCTTCTGTGGTTTTGTCAGAAGTAGTTTCCAGTTGTTCTTGTTGGCTCGTATTGGAGGGGTTGTGGGCACTTGATATTCTAGGTCTGTGGGTACCCCCTTGCCACCAGATGGTTGGTCCCCACTTGTCTAGCCAAGAAAGTCCCAGTATGACTATCATTTTGGGGGCTATTATGCATTGAATTATTTCCCAGTGATCCGCTAGCTCTAGCCTCACTGGTTCACTCAGGTGGGTGGCATAAGCTCCTCCCATTAGGGACCCATTAACCTGCTCAAATTGGATTGGGTGGGCCGGTCTTTTTGCTCTCATCCCCAGTTTCAGGACTGTGGTTAGGTTGATCAAGCACCTTGTGCAGCTAGGAGTCTACTAAGGCTTGAAAATCCCCCTGATTTCCTGTTTTTGGGGCTGTGAGGCATATTGGAAAAAGGAAAGGGTGAATTGATTCACTCACTATTGGGTCATTTTCTCCCTTGTCCTCACTGTTATATAATTTGGGTGACTGGTTGTCGTTGCTTGGGATTCCACCACTTTTGCCTGAGGAGGAAGGGGCCTCTGCAGCCTAGAGGGCTTTCCTGGATGTGTTGATGGTCAGTTTAGGGCCTTGTTCTAAGTATGCCCTGGGCGGTGGGTCTGGCCTTGGTTTTGGGGCTGGGGTTGGGCATGCAGCTGCTATGTGGCCCATCCCCTTCCATCTGTAGCATTTCAGTGGACTTCGAGGGAGGGCTGACTCAGGGCCTGCCGTGGTGCTGTGGTTTCCCACGGGCTGGGTGGTTAAATCAGGTTGACCTCTCTCTTTTGTGTCCATTTGCTTTCTCATGTCATTGGTGTGCAGCCCACGGTCGACTTTTGTTGCTAATCAGAACCACAGAGAGTTGATTTGGGATTTTGCAGTATGCGGTTACCTGGGCAATTTGCTTGTCCAGGCTTGTTCTGAAAAAAATGCACCAGAAACTGCTCTGGTAAAGGGGGTAGCTTTCCAATGACCCTCCTAAATTCATTTATATGTTCTTTGATGGGCCGGCCCCTCTGCTTTAGGTTGCTGATTTTCTCTTCTGCATATGGTTCCTCCTCCTCCCCCTCCTCAAACCTGACCTCCAGCAGTCACAGGAAGTCATCTATGTCTTGCAGTTGGGGGGCTCTTTTCTTGTGGAGGGCTGCTATCCATTCATTTGCTTCTCATTCTAGACCCTCTGTGATGGCATTCACCATGGTTCTGGGAGATGAGTAGAGGTGCATTCTAGGTGGATATCAGCTGAATCAAGGAATAGGGCTAGCTGATCTGAGTCTCCATCAAACTTTCCCCTGAATTGGGGTGGGCAATTTTATGATGGTTAGAAAAGGATTATTAATTTTAAAAAAAGATTACAGATTCAGCAACCCAGATAGCACATTATCAAATCAAAGGGAGGGGAAAGAAAAAGTATTAAGATACAAATATACAGTTTAAAAGATGATACAAGTGGAATTATTATAGACAAATAAAATGTAAATGAGAAAATTTATTTTTATGTACAGCTGTGTGAAAAAGTCCTGCACGCTTTACAGTTTATGGTTTAGGATTTACAATTTATGAAATCTTTTGGATAGGCTATTGGTTTTATGATATTTTATGCTAACTGCTATGCAAATATTGTTATATTTAAATAAATACTGGTGGTTTTTAAATGAAAAATATACGTCTTTTGCAATTTGGTGCTATTTGGATGGGGATTTTGAATTTTCTTGCATGCTTACAATGCATGCTTACAATGACTATGAAAACAGATTAACTGATGCATACTCAGTGGCATACGTGTTGCAATTACTAAGGCTAATGCTAGAGTTTTGTTAACATTTTTACTGTTTGTGGCCATGAAAAGGACCATTTAGGTAACCAAACATGGTTACTAATATGAAATTGGCCCCAGATGAAAAACCAAGGTAAACCCTTGTGAGGACCTAATGGATCTAATAAACTCCCTCCAAAATTTAGCCGTGAACTGAACCCCTCTATCAGAAATGATCTTGCAGGGGACCCCATGCACTCTAGAGCTGCTTTACAAACAGTTTGGCTATTTATTTCCCTCTGAAGGGAGCCCTTGATATGCAGTGAAGGGCTTGTTTTGAGAACAAGTCTATCATGGTCCAAATGATCATGGTCCAAATGACACCACCACCCCCCTTTCAGGGAGTTCCACAATAAAGTCTATGGCAATCTTCTCTCACAGTCTGGAGGGATCTGCCACTTTCTGTAGTAGCCCTGGGGGTTTTCCTGGCCTTTTCCTCATAGCCACACATGTGGCACCGCTTGATGTCATGACTTGCGAGGCCGGCTGAGAGGGGGGGAATCATGGTGTGGATCATCTCTTCACACTCACTGTCTTATTGTGGGTTATGTGACAGGGCATCTACCAGGAGGTTTTTCACTCCAGAAATATACTTAAGTTCGAAGTTGAACTGTTTGAAGTATTGTGCCCAGCGAACTTGCTTTGGAGAAAGCCTTCTTGGGGGTCTTCAATGCCTCTAGGTTTTTATGATCTGTCAGGCCAGCCTCCATCATTAACCAAGAAAGAAATCACTCAACTCCATTTTGAAGAATTAAGAGTACTTTTACTGGTTATGAAAAGATAGCAGCTAAGTAAAGCAAGATCTGAAGCCAAAGCGTGTGGAATCATACATATTAATATGTCTAACCCTCTCCCCCCAACATTCCCCACCCTATTGTCCAATTTGCAGGTGACACCTGATTTCCTCAGGTGTCATGTGGGTTGCATCTCCAGAAGCATCATCAGGTTGGTATGCAAGATGGTTGGCCTTGACCCATCTCAAGGCTCCAGCCATTGGCATGAGCAGTAGATGTTGAAAACATACTCCCTTTTTCAGTATCTCTCCTGCACCAGCTAATCCCATTCCCAAATACCAAGCCCTCCCCATTACAATGGCAGACAAAGCGAGTAGCAAAGCAGAGGCAGACATCCGGCCCTCCTTCAGAGAGAGGAATCATCCCTGTAGGAAAAAAAAAACCAATACAAAAGACACAATATTTAAGCACAGTTCAATTACTATCAAGGTATCAGGGTACTAGGCATAGAACGTCGGCAAAAGTCTGGGTGCTCTAACATGAGATTTGTCAACCCATTCAATATGGGAAGGGGGAAATGCTTCCAGATCACCAGATATTGGATCCTATTCCTATATTTCCTGGAATCCAAGATATCTTTAACCTCAAAATGCTGTTCACCCTCAATCAAAAGAGGAGCTGGGGGCACAAGTTGAGGTGGTCTAAATGAAGAAGAGTGCTCAGATTTCAACAAGTTCACATGAAATATAGGATAAATCCGGTTCTTTGGCAATTCTAACTTGACAGACACAGGGCTCATGATTTTCACAATAGGGAATGGACTGACATACTTTGTTCCTAATTTTTTTGATTTCTAGGTAGTTTATAAAAACTTGGTAGACAAAAAGACTCGATCCTCTACTTTGTATTCGTTAGGCTGAACTCTCTTTTTATCAGCCTGTTTTTGTGAGATCAATGAGCATTGTCCAGCTTCTTGCATGCCATGGGCCAAAATTTTTTTTTTTTTTTTGAAAAAAAGTTTTATTATTCCATCAAATATATACAAATCTCCAAT
>JAPKID020006110.1:0-10802 GCA_026931265.2 Tropidonophis doriae | reverse complement strand
GAACAATTAATCAGTGGAACAGCTTGCCTCCAGAAGTTGTGAATGCCCCAACACTGCAAGTCTTTAAGAAGATGTTGTATAGTCATTTGTCTGAAATGGTATAGGGTTTCCTGCCTGGGCAGGGAGTTTGACTAGATGACCTCCAAGGTCCCTTCCAACTCTGCTATTGTATTTTTTGTATAAGATGTCGACTGTATTTTCTTGTGTTCTCCTAACTCAACATCTGTCATAAAAGCATTTAATTTTTGCATCTAATCCCAGTGAACAAGGACTATAAAGAGAGAGTGAAACCCCATTTAATTTAACACAAGTGATTGCCTGGTAAACATGAATAAGTCCTGGCACAAAAACAAAGCATATGACATCTTTTGGAATACCTAATAAAATGTGTATAGTATGTGTACTAGAAATTTTCCAAACATAGCAAAAGCATCATCATTTTTATAGGAATACATAAGAAAAAATAATTAAGTAAAAGCTGGGTATTTTTGGATCCCCTCTAAAACAGGGGGTCAAAACCCCTAACTCATTAGAATTGTCCTTCCAGATGTCAGAACCTCTATTCAAAGTGGGCTGGACCAGAGGTGGTATTCAGCAGGATCTGACCAGTTCTGGAGAACTGGTAGCAGAAATTTTGAGCTATTTGAAGAAGCAGTAAATACCACCTCTGACTGGCCCTGCCCCCATCTATTTGCTGCTTCCTGAATCCCAGCTGACTGAAGGGAAGTGGGGTGGGAAGGGAGATTTTACAGTATCCTTCCCCTGCCATGCCCACTAAGCCACGCCCATCAAGCCATGCCACACCCACAGAACCAGTAGTAAAAAATTTTGAATTCTACCACTGGGTTGAACTCCCACTCCCGTGCTTGTTTCCTTAGGCTTGGGGAGAATATTAGTTTACTCTACCTTGAAAATGATTAGTTTACTCTACCTTGAAAATGATTAATATATGTTTGTCTCTCTTAAGAATTCTAATGTACCACCTCCAACCAAATTGGAATCTTAGATTGCACTTTTGGAAATACAGTGCTCAACCTGCCATATAAAGCTTGATATTTTCACAAATCTGGCTGAAGATATGCTGCCTAATGGACAGCAGCACAACGATATATATTTCATTATTTCTCTGTTTGATAAGGCATTATTTCTGAATTTTGACAAGATTCTGTCTAAAGTAAACATAATATTTTATTTGAAAACCAACTGCTACCCAAATTCTGTCCTCATCTTTGTTGCAGTATATTCTGCTTATTTTCTACTATTGGTTGCATTTTTTTTGGTCTTCATGAGCTGGCAAGGGAGGGAGGAGGAAAGTGGTTCAATACCAATAGAGATATTCTTCTATCTCTAAAATTATTGTAACAATTTTGATTTTTACAAAAATATGTGAACAGTAATATTTAGATATATGAAGCATTTAATATCTTTGTATATAACAGTGATTTTTATTCACAGCAAAGCAATGGAAATTGGCCCACAGCAGGAAATGGCAGTTCTCATTCTAAGCCTTTATGAAGGGAATTTAATTAAATATATATCATCTATGGGGCAAGGAGGCAATGGCTGCGTAGTTTAATACTTAATTAATATTTTTTATTATTACTATTATCTAAGACCTTTAAATTATTATTTAGCCTCCACTGTA
Organism: Tropidonophis doriae; assembly: GCA_026931265.2. Taxonomy (NCBI): domain Eukaryota; kingdom Metazoa; phylum Chordata; class Lepidosauria; order Squamata; family Natricidae; genus Tropidonophis; species Tropidonophis doriae. The sequence continues at coordinate 9,157 of JAPKID020006110.1, read as the reverse complement.
ATTAGGTTAAAATCCCTTTTGTATTACCATCTCATTTTCTTCTTATCAACTAAACAGCATGGTCTCTAAAAGTACAAATCTCTTTATTAGAAGGAGGACAAGCTGCCTTGTGTAGCATTAAGGAATCTTTCATTAGTTCATTCAGAAATCATTGCATAATAAGTGAAATGAGGGGAAAAATCATTTGTCTTTTTGGTGGTGGTTGTTTTCTTGGTCACTTTTTGAGGATGCTCCCATAATTCTGATTTGCTTTGACTTTAATTGAGGCTTCTATGGCACTGCAATTCATAAATACTCCAAGAGTCATCAAAAGGATTAAAAATAGCATATTAAAAAATACAGTGCAAATAAAGAGGTAATTATTTGCATTTACTCAACATTCAGAGGAATAAACAATCAAATATATTATAGTGTGCATTCATCAGATCTCAGCATTCAAGGGCTTCTGGAATAAACAGTCTTTAAATGATTTCTTAAAAATTAGGTAGATATATCCTCCCTGATCTTGGAAAGAACACCTTTCCAAAGAATGTGGCTGTGATCAAGAAGAGTTTCTGGATTAAAATACATCTAATAATACAAAGAATTTTGAAGAACCTTCAACTGAAACCAAAACTTCTCATTCTGAGGTTAATGGACAGCCAATCAGAAAAAAGCCGTGGAAGATTATTCTACCACATGATTATAGGTTGTCTTCAGTTATAATCATTTGTTCAGCAACTATTTGACATTACAGTGATCCTGAAATAAGAATATTATGACTGTTCTCCAAAGTCATGGTTGTTGCAGTGACTCAGAGGCCATGTGATTAAAATTTGGGTGCTTGGCAGCCCACCGCACTTAATCACTCGTCAGCAGCCATTTCTCCCTTATCTATGCATACTTTTTTGACTCCTTTCACTCTATAGCACCTTCTGCCCTAGCTGGCCTTTATCACTTTCTTGCTCCTGATGCTGTTTTCATGAGGCTTTCTTCCCAAGGTCACATATAACAATTTCTTCATGAAACCTGGGGAAGATAGCCTCATGGGGCTGCTTTCTTAAAGATCCAGGCAGGCACACCCCATCAAAAGCAGGACCAAGATGAGGTGAAGATCAACAGGAGTGGAGAACTGCAGGGTGACAAGGATGACTCCAGCCTTCACAAGCCAGAAAGACAAAGATTCAGAGTACAAGTGACAGCACTGGCATCATGAAGAATCCTGCCTCTTTCCATGGACTATATAGATTCAATCCATCCCAGATAAGGCTGTAAGATATAGCCCAAGGCACCTGAACAGAACTTGCAAAAGTTCAATTGGATCTGTGGGGTTTGATGTTAATAAAGCATAAAATATTACAATGTCTAGAAAATTGCCCTCAGTAGTCCAACAAATGCTTATTTATTTACTTATTTGTTATATTTGTTTGCCACCTATCTCAGTGTAGCTTACAACAATAAAAACAGAGAAAGGAAAAGAAGCATAAACACACAATAGCAAACTAATGGAACAATAGAACAATAAAAAAAGAAAATGAGATTACAATAATATGAGAACAAAAAATTAACAGGTTTTTGAAGCAAGGAGTGATGGGGAGTAGGAATTTGCTATTAATCTAGTAGCCACCACCAGTGTGGTTCTCCCCTATTGGATCCCAATATTCTTCAATGCTCATCCTTTGCCTAAATAGCTTACTGCTCATATTACCACAATACAGACTGGAACTTGACTTTTTCTTTATTCATGCCTGACCAGATATGTTTTAAATTTTCACCAGTGGCGCTCAATTGCTTTTTCTCCCGGAGCTTCCAATAAGCAATTAGCCCATGCCATCAACCGACAGAAAGAGGCCACTCAGGTTCATTTTTGTTTAAGGCTGTAGCTACCCCTTTATTTCAACTAGCAATTAAAGCCTCAACAGAATTGCCCATCCAAGTTTCATAAATTACCCTCTGAAAACCAAATGAACCCATTAAATACCTGAGGCAGACTAATTTGAATAGGTTTATCCCCCATGCATCAACTATATTTGAATGCCTAGAGTTCATGTCTGCCTAATATTAAACAATATGGCTTCGATTTCAATTGTTTCGTGAAATCCCCAAGGCCTTTAGTCAAAAATCACAAGGGTGTATTCTCCTAGCTGTGCTAGCTAGAAGCACAATGAATAACCTTACATGTCAACAGGAATCATTTCCTATGAATGAGATTGCTTATGGGGTTTTACTGACTTTTTTTGAGGGTCTATATTAAGCGACTCCATAACTCTTATCATAAAATAAAGAGATGTTGGCAAGGGCTGGTGCTAACTTTATTACATATAACTTGGCTGGTCCTATTGACCATAAGGTCTTTTATAGTAGCTGCAAAACATTTGCAGAAGCAGCTAATGTCATGCCAAATATTTGCGTGCAATTAAGTACATGAAAATACCATGGGAAGCTGAAAACCCAAGAACTAATACTATTATTCATTCTCTCAATTGGCAAATGATCCAGGGCCATATAGAGCAAAGATTTTATTGCTTATACTGCTTTTGTTTGTGTATATTGTATTTTCATCCCAAAGGCCCAGAGATATATGAATAGATATTAATATCCCTTCCAAAAAGAAAGAATTTGATACTATATATATAACAGAATAATGGAGTTAGAAGACACCTTGAAGGTCTTCTAGTCCAGCTTCCTGGTCAGACAGGAGACCTTATACCATTCTGCTATCATGCTGATTCAGTTCTACAGAGGAATTATTGAGTCTGTCATCTGCACCTCCATAACTGTCTGGTTTGCCTCTGCAACAAAACAAGACAGACACAGACTTCAACGGATAATTAGAACTGGAGAAAAAATGATTGCTACCAATCTGCCTTCCACTGAAGACCTGTATGCTGCACGAGTAAAAAAAGAGGTCTGTAAAAATATGTACAAACCCCTGACATACTGGACATAAATTGTTTCAACTTCTAACCTCAAAGCGAAGCTATAGGGCCCTGCATACCAGAACAACTAGATACAAGGACAGTTTTTTCCTCAAATGTCATTACTCTGCTTAATAACTAATTCCCACAACACTGTCAATAATTTACTAAGAATGTATTACTATTATTCTTCTCTTCCTTCCTAGTACCTACTTCTCCCCAATTATGACAATAACCATGTAGATTGTACCTTTCGTTAAATTGTTTTATTGTTTCCTAGTAGGATTTGATAGCTTATTAGTAACTTGACTATCACTAAGTGTTGTATCTTTTTATTCTTGATGAATGTATCTTTATTCTCCTTATGTGCACTGAGAGTATATGCACCAAAGACAAATTCCTTGTGTGTCCAATCACGCTTGGCCAATAAAGAATTCTATTCTATTCTATTCTATTCTATTCATTTCATTTCGTTTCCAGACAAACAGCTGTACAGTCCCTTCTTAAAAGCCTCCAGCTAGGATTTTTTTTTTTTTTAGGTTTGGTTATTTATTTGTGCTTTAATTTTGTATTATTCTATTATCATTTAGAAATGAAATAGGGGTTATAAGAATCTTAAAAATATGCATTATATAAAGCATTGGACCCCAAAGTTGGAAACCTTAGATGGAGAGCCTAAAGTGCAAGGAAAGAAGTTGAAAACATTGTGGTCAGATGCTGCCACTGGAAAAAATTTGACTGCTTCTCAAATATGATTACCAGGTGAGACAATGACAAAGTGAGACCCAAATACACCAAAGGTTTATGTTCAGCTCACAAAACACAGTGGTTAGTAGATTTGCAATGCAATGCAATTGTGATTACTGTTAAAATAATTTGCTTTTATTGCAAGTTGACTGTGAACCATGCCTTCAGGTTTTTGTGAAAAGCCTTTGTTCACTTCCAGACATATACTGTAAGAAAATTAATAGTACTGTCACCCTGCTCTCTCTTAAGAATTAGATAAGGCCTCAAAAGAAAGGTATAATAAGAAACTTGTTCATAAAGCAGAAACACTTTAATCTCCAGAGACATTTGTATGGTGCTTCACAAAATCATTAGCTTCCCCATTGCTTGAAGCCACCTATTTTTCAGATACAGAACAAACAACCTGCCATCTGCATGTCAAGTATCTCAAAGAACTTAAAACTGACTGCTACCAGTTGCCTGCAGCATGTCAACAGACACCCATATAACTAGGTTTTGTCAGTGGTAATTTGGCTGATTGCTAATGCGTATAAAGCTGCAAGCACAGGAGACAAAGCTAGCAGTTCACTGTAAGGTCATATCTGAGTTCTGACACAGAAAGTAATAGACCTTTTAGTCTCAATGAAATTTCCCCTCCCCTTCCTTCTTTTTAATGAAATGACTTATTCTGTGCACAGTAAGAAAAGACTCATTGTTTGGACAATTTTAGGCATGGCTGTTTCTCAGTCCTAACTCTACAAGGGGAAAAAAAGCTGTATCTCTAGCATATTTGTTAATGAAATCATTTCTATTGAAATTGCTATGGAAATAAATCATATTGGTTTAGTAAATTAAGCCTGTGCAAAACATTCAGTCCTTGAAATTAAATGTAGAAGATGTAGGAGCAAAATAAGCTTTTTAAAAGCCCTTCCTACTGAAAGTAGGTTTTGTCAATAATATGATCAATCTATATAGGCTTACACTATAGAGTATGTTAAGACTGATAAGACAGCTAACAGCTACTATAAAGGCTGCATTGTTTCAAAAGTAATTTGTTGTGGGCTGCAAGGTGCTAGGGATAAAACACAGTGGATGGCACTAGAACAAAAACTGAATGGGGACAAAAACTCATTGGACTTTCCCATTTTCATTCAAGCATCTGGCTGCATAATAAGACAGATGGCTTTCATCAGAAGTTTGGACTGATCTCTTCAATAAAAGTTATGAAATAATGCTGACAGCTACATGAAATTTGCTCAAAGTTGCTCTAGATTATCCTCCTTTTAGAGCTAAGAAGATGATTATATCCAGATTCAGTTAGTAAACTTGGGCCTTTCTATATGCTGTTCCTGAAGCCTGCCAAAATCACATAGCATCCCCCTACCCACTCCACGTAATCTCCTGCAAATCTTACACTGAATCAAATCAGTTCTAGTGTGCTGGGTCAGTAGGTGAAGAAGAAAATCATGGCTCCCATTTCAGTTAAAAGAACAATTTTATTTCAGAATGTCAAAAAGCAAACTGCTTGTTCAAAACTGTAAGCCCTTGTGTTTCCTTTTGTTCTGTCCCATTTGAGTTTTTCTCCAGTGTCAGCACATCAGAGTTGCCAATAAAACTGAAACCTTGACAGGTGTGGAAAGAGAATGGAGGGTATGCATGCTTTAGAATTTTGCAGCCCCCAGCAAACAGAGTACAGCCGCCAAACAGAAGAAATGTTTATTAACACTTCCTATGTAGTTATCTCACTTTCTATGCTGAACTTGATAATACTGAATGAAATCAGCTATTATATTTACGCTATGTAAAGTTAAGTTACATATATACATACTTTAGTTAGTCACAGACCAAAACACAAGTACTGCAAAAAGAAACATAAGAAAATTGATGCAGCATTCATAGCATCATGCCATTCAGTGATCAAAAGCTTAACTAAGGGAAGTTACAGCATTCTCCTCTAAAGTTAGGTTAAATCCAAAATGCATTAAAAAAAATCAGACACTGAAACTTTGCATATGAAAGTGGCTGTCTAAATTGGAAATCTCAAGCTATTACCATCAGCCACTTTCACTAGATGACACCAAGTGATCACTAAGAGTGACTGAGATATTGACTCGCTGATCCACATGACATGGATCAACAGCGAGGACATTGGGATGTCATTAGGGTTGGAAAGATGTGGCTAGATGGAGAAGAAAGGTAGTTAAGACAGATAAGATGAAATTATCAGTGGACCGTATAGCAGACATACAAACCATCTATAAGTATCTTTTGATTCTACAATCACATGGGAACTACAGTGAGGAGGCTAGGAAGACAGCACCATCCAAATGCCACCAAATGATAAGACAGGTCCCAAAGAGTTAGCTCAATGGGAAGAACAAGATCCATGCCATCAGATATACTGCCTATAAACTGGCCAAAGAAGGATATGGAAGCTGCCAGTGTGAAGATCTGGAAGTTCCTTATGGTGTACAAACCATGGTGTATAAACCCCATGTCTAAAACCCAGAGGCTGTATACCATGCAAAAAGAGAGTAGAAGGATTCTGATGAGTCCTGAATAAAAACTGTCCTGGACAGAACATAAGTAAAATGGCATCCAAAGATGAGCTGCTTAAGAATGCCTGAAGCAGTAGCAGACATGTGTAAAGGATTAAGTAGAAGTAGTACCATGGCAAGAAAAAGACCCTGTATAGGATGTACCATCAACAGATAGCTGAGATTGCAGGCATTGGGAAACCCTACCAGTGGCTGGATTTTAAAAAAACAGTGCTAAAGCATTAATCATAGCATGACAAGAACTATTATAAGCATCAGATACATAGAATCAGGGGTCTATCGCTCCAGGCAAGACCTAAGATGTGGACCATGCAGAGAGGCCCCAAAGACAATTCAATACATAGTGGCAGAATGTAAAATGCAGGTACGAACATGGCAATCAAGCTGTGTGTACAGGAACATATGCATACTATATGGGCTAGGCCCTCTGAAGTCTAGGATATAGGAGATTTCACAGAAGATCATTGGGAATAACAGTTCTAAGATCGTGTGAGACTTCCAGCTCCAGACAGGCAGATCTGGCCAATCAGCCAGACTTCATGGTAATAGACAACAAGGAGAAGACAGCAGTGGCAATAGAGGATACAGTGGCAAGTGACAGCAACTTCAAGAAAAAGAAGCAGGAGAAATTGCAGGGCCTGAAGAAGGAAGTAGATAATGTGTGGAAAATTAAGGCCAATGTGATCTTATTAGTAGCAGGAACACTCGGAGCTGTGACTCCTATGCTGGGAAAGTGGCTGCCACAGATTCAAGAAACAACGTAAGAGCTCTTTGTCCAGAAGAATGCAGTGCTAGGAACAGCTAAGATGCTACTCAGAACCTTCAGATTCCCAGGAAATTGAGATAAATGTATGTGTATATCTGTCTTTGTCTTTGTCTTTGTCTTTGTCTTTGTCTTTGTCTTTGTCTTTGTCTTTGTCTGTCTGTCTGTCTGTCTGTCCGTACATACATACATACATACATACATACATACATACATACATACATACATACATACATACATACTGTACATACATAGATACATACATATCAGAGGTGGTATTCATCAGGTTCTGACCAGTTGTGCAGAATCAGTAGCGGAAATTTTCAGTAGTTCAGTAGGTAAACACCACCTCTGACTGACTCACCCCCATCTATTCTCTGCCTCCTGAGTCCCACCTGATTGGTAGGATTTTGCAGTAACTGCCCTCTGTAGTAGGTAGGGAATGGAGATTTTACAGTATCCATCCCCTGCCACCCCCACCAAGCCATGCCCACAGAACCGGTAGTAAAAGTATATATATAATCTATGTATCATCTATCTCTTATCTATCTATCATATTTATTGTATCTATCTATAGTAAGTTGTATATAGAAAGTAACCTTATATGCACTATGACCGGAAGTGAACAACTTATTCTTTTTGTTTTTCTCTTTGATTTCTGATAAAACTCTTACTTCTCACAAGCATTTTAAATGCAATGAAAGTTTGAAGCCTTGAGGTTATGTGACGGATGATGTTTTGTTAAATGGCTTCTTGAAGAAAAAGAGATCCATCAAGCCTTATCTTCTGTCATGATGGCAGCCCTTTTGGCTATTCTAGAAACCAAATTTATTATCATAACACTTTCAGCAATTTGACTCCATTGAATTTAATGCAGGCAATCTGGATCAAGTTTATGGATTTAGCCTTCTGATTTGCATGAGTCAAATGAACAAAAAAAAAAAATCTTTCCTCCTTTCTCCATTCTCCCAGATGCCCTCCTAGCTCTTCTGCATCTAGAAGGCTACTTGTTTGAATAACATTCTTTGAAATTTTTCTAATTTCAGAGGCTGTCACCTTTTAAACCTTTGGATATTTGCCTCTGCCTGAATTTAGTATCAAGAGACCAAATGAAAAAGTCAAACTTCTAAAAAAACTATATAAGATTTTTACATGCAATATATTTAAAACCTAAATGGAAACATTAAGTGAAAGATAGATATGAATCTGTGCACATATTAGCCACTGGAAGAAATTAGGAAAGTTAAACAACTTTGCAATTATATGTTAATTTCATATTTTAAACCTGCAACATTGCCTATTAAATATCTTGGTATATTAAATAAAATGCGAGGTTTAAATCTTCAGAAAGTATGGCATTATAATATCATTCAAGACCCGGTTTAGAAAGCCCAATCTCACTGCTTCTGCTCAAACCTTTTCTTTCAAATTTCATGCAATCATTTGGTTTTAATAACTCTCAATCCTACCCCATATGAAAGGAAAACCCACCAAAATATCCTAAACAAATTAAATGCAACCTATTTTTGACATGCAAAATGGAATTTCGATTTGTTGTGGTAAGGTCTTGTGTTTCATTATTATTAAAAATGTCAGCTATATTTTGCCTGCTGGGAGTATAGCTTTATCTCTTCTTTTTCCATTCTAAAAACTTTATTGCATATTTTACCACTCATATCAACAGAGACTAATAGTTTTTTTTTATTTTTAACCAGTTTGAAGACCCTGCTCTCCTTCTTTTCTTTGAAACTAAATTTCATATCAATTAAATAAATAACATTATGACTGAATAGTATATACAACTACAAAACACATTTAAGTTTCTTTATTTAAAGTTAAGATTACACATTTGAGAAATACATAACTTAGTGTTTCACTTTAATCAAAGTTTTGGGTAGAACATTGTGTTCTATTATTGCTTTCCTCAGCCATGGCAAGCAGATGTGTCATCTCTCAGCCAAGCTATAAAAATATGTTCTATTTTCCCCCCAACTGGGATCAGTTGAGAGAAGAATGGAATTAAGAAAACATTTTCTAATATTTAGAGAAAATGTATCTTGCTTTGATAATGTTTTTGATCTGATTCTTTAAGAATTACTGATATAAGTAAATATCTTATGTCATTTGGAATTAAAAAAATATAGTATAAAATATAACAATGTCTAAAGTGTCCTATTTACAACACAAAGATATAGATTTGCTCAATAATCTGA
>JAPKID020006109.1:0-10802 GCA_026931265.2 Tropidonophis doriae | reverse complement strand
CAAAGCGGGGGGGGGTACGCTGACTGCCGTCAGCTGCCCCTCCCCCGCAAGCCGTTCGTACGGTTGGGGGCCTTTTCGAGCCCCTCTAGCCCCCGAAGGCGCCCAGGAGAGAACAGCAGCGGACGAGCAAAAACCCGTCCGTCTCCTCCAGAAGCCAGAAGCGAAGTCCGGGATGATCTTTATGTATCTGAAGCATGGTCAGAATAATACACAACATTGTTTAGTACAACAGTTAGACTTGTTTAGAACACAGACTTGGCCAAGTTTAGAACACTATTAAGTCAACATTATATTATTCACATAAAGGTAATTCTCGATTTACGACCATTCCTTTAGTGATTGTTTAAAGTTACAACTTACATGAAAGATGCTGAATGAAAGCAATGGCTGGTGCAGCACCTCCTGTGGTCATGTGATCAAAATTCAGGCACTTGGCAGACCACTGGAAGGGTCCCATCTCCTTCCCCTTACATGTCCTTATGGGCCCCTACACCTTTCAGCCCTTGCCACCCTAGTTGATTTTTGCCATCTTCTTGCTCTTGCTGCTGACCAAGCATGTCCATCCTGGCCATATGAAGTTTTCTTCCCCAGATCACAGTCCTTGGTTTTCTTGGGAGACCTGGAGAAGATGCTGCCTTGCAAAAAGCCAGAGAAGAGCAGCTTTGTTAGTTGTAGGAACAAGAAGGTCACCTAGGTGCAAAGTATCAAAGGTCTCAATGTGCAGAATGACAAGGGTGGCTGGGCTGGGTTGTCTGGGGCTTCCTGAGATGGCTGTGGCTTTACATCATGATGCTGGGTTGTGACTTTCTACCACAATACTGGTTCATCCTTGGGTGGCTATTGTTTTGTGCTGTACTGTTGGGTTTTTTTGTTCTTTGTTTACTGTGGCTGCAGCTTTGCATCACCCTTCTGGTCTGTAGCATTGCACTCATGTTGCTGGGGCATCCTGGGTAGTCGGTGTTCATACTGTACTGTGGCTCCAAGGCTTCTTACCAAGAAACCACTGACCTGCAACATGACAAATAGCCCCAGAGCCAACTATTTAAATAGCCAAAGTACTTGCTGGACATATTTTGTAGATTTAATTGAGAGGTCAATATGTTCCATTTATTGCCTTTAACCAAGAATAACCAGAGTGTGTTCCATTAAATTAGAACAAAAGAATTAAAACAGGAGAATTCAACTATTATCATGGACATTAAGCTAATAGCAAACAGGCAATTATAAATGTGATTGTGTTTAAAGCAAAATATGCAAATTCTCTTCTGATTGGTGAGATGATCTGAACTGTGTAAGCTTAGTACATGGCAATTTTAAATTGCTCAAAGTGCATTTTAATTAGCATCCCCTGCATGTCAAGAGGATAGAGACTCTAATATTTCCCTTTCTTGTACATTCCATTAGAAAAATTCTAAATAGCCTGTATAAAACATTAAATATATAGACATTAAGCCATACTTGGAAATGAAATTGTTTTCGTGTTTTCAATTGGATGTTGAATTTAAATCAGAATCGGTAACTGCTTTGTGAATATGTCACAATAAAATAACTCACATTAAATTTTATTCTTTTTCAGAGAATAAACTGGGAAAACTGAAGTTCATATTTATGCTAAACTAAACAATTAAAATAGTATATTAAAGCCACCTTATCTTATGGTGTCTGCATAGATCAAGTTTTATCCTATCTGGCTGAATTAATCTGTATAACGCTATCTCTCATTTCCCAGGATTTATATATAAAAGTTAATATGTTACACTAAAGCAAAATGGTAGGAAGACATTATCTTTCATGTTTTGGTTCACTTCCAGGTGGAAAGAGGCTTAGAAGTCTGGGTTTGATGTGTCCATGTTACATATTGGTTTGGACCCATTTAATACAATCATGCTGTCTACTATACTGTAATCCTGTGATAGCGAATCTATGGCACGTGTGCCACAGGTGGCATGGAGAGCCCTCTCTGCAGGCATGTGAGCCAGAACCCCAGGTCTTCTCCACTGCACATTCACATGTGCCTCCTGCCGGCCAGCTGATTTTTGGGTCTCTGCCACACATGGGGGAGACGTGCATGCATGTGTGTGTGGGGGGGGGGTAGGGAAAGTCATGCACATGTGCAGGGGCAGAAGGAGCACAGGAGGCATGGTGTCCCCTGCCCCATTTTCAGTCCCAGGAGGCTTTAGGGAGGCCTCTAGGCCCAAAATGGGCTGTGGGGTGGTTGCACATACATGCTCAGGGAGGTGGGGGGGCATTGAGGCATCGCATGTACATTCACGGGGAGATGTGCAGGGGGATGTCATGCATGCACTGCATTATGTGTGTGGGCACACGCATGCGCACACACTTTTGCCATGCAAGAACAAAAAGGTTAACTATCACTCAGTGGTGGGTTGCAGGCAGTATACCCTGGTACAGGCATACCTGGAGCACCGGATATCGTTCCGATACGGTGCTTCAGATGCCCAAGCTCCTTAAGCTTTTGGTGCTTCTGCACATGCACACTCCACTAAGCAGCTGGAGTATCGTGGAGGCACTAAGATGCATGCGCATGCTGTGTGCATCCATTTGAACACCACCAGGCCTGTTCCAACTGTACCAGTTGGAATGGAATCTGGAACCCAACACTACCATCGCTGCAATAGTCACTGCAGTGGAACCTATAAAGACAACATTTAGGATAGGATTTGTTCCTTGAATGCATTCTCCTGTCTAGCTAGCATGCTTTTAAAAACTGGTGTGGAGTCTCTCACTTGGTGCTCTCTGAGCTTGGTTGTTTTCTTGAAGACAGTTTATTACCCAAAGTAGATAACATCATTAGTGCTAGTAAGGAGTGGTGTTTGCATTAAATTTATATTCTAATCCTGTCATTAGTGGTGGTGGAACTTGGAGGTTCTTTCGTTGGGCTTTTTACTGTTAGCATGTTCGGCAGTTCCTTGTTTGAGGTATTGTTTACTTTTTGATTGTTGGTCTGGTGGTAATCTTGTTCATCAGGGACCCACCCCTCATTTCAATCTTGAGTTACAAATATCCTCCTTTATTGACAAAACCTATGAACCAAAAACACTGCATCATACATCGGCAGCAGACAGTATCTGAGTAGAGTTAGGATTATAATATAAGGGGATTGAACACTTTAATCCCACCACATTCCCAACTGGAATCTTTTAAGTTCTGTAATGGAAGGAAGAATTCAGTTGGTGTCAGTAGAAGCAAAGAGTTAGAGTTGATTTCTTCCGTAATTGGTATCAAAGTAGAAAGCTGGACAGCTCCAAGTAATATTCAGGCTTCTGTAAGCAGGTGTGAATGTTCTTTCAGCAGCAGACATTTCAGGTGGAGACATTAATAGGGCCTCTCATGAGGAAACATATTTGTAGCTGAAGAAATCTTGCCTGTTTGAGCAACCGTTGGGTTCAGCCATTGGCTCCATTGTAATTCTTTCCCTGAAATTGTTGGGCCTGGTTCAACTTGTTGACAAAATAAAATCATGCTCTGGACATCTAAGGAAAAACCGTTTTCTATGGCTGATCTGGAAGACAATTTAATCCCACCTTTTTACCTGTCCCAGAGACTGTGACTTTGTTATCTGAGACATGATAATCAAGAAAAGACCCCAATCTAAAACATACATTCTGTTAGAATTAGGTAACAGATTTGATCTAAAGCAATGCTTTAAGTCTATAACTTAGTATATACAGCAATCGTCCTTAATTAGATTTACATTTAGAGTATTGATGTTGTTTTATCTGTTGATTTTGAATAATGACTTGTAACTGTGAATTAATATACACCTGTTAGATTGCTTGTAAACTTTAATAGCTTACATAGTATGTTTATATTGCTCTTTCTTTGCAAAATAAAATAATACTGGCTTCCTTTTTCTACTCAGGTAGTAAAGGACCTAGCTGAAATCCTTATGGATCTGACAAAAATAGAGTCCAACTTTATTTAGTTGAGTAATCTGGAACAAATCTGGTTTAGAGTTTAGTATAGTTTCTTTTTCCAATTTAGGCATTCTTGCAGAACCTTAATTAGAATGATCACTACTGAGTACATGTTTTTTCAACATCTCACATTAAAAGATGGGTGCTTTTCATGTAGCTTTTGGAAATTGCAACATTATATGACTGATAATAAGTGAATTTATGAAATAAGGTGAGAACAACTGAAAGATGATTTTCTTTTGGAGAAGGCTTTCTTATTGTCTATGTTTGCTAAAAAAAAATCAGTTCCATTGTGAGCATAGAAAGTAAGAAACTAATGAATTACTGTCCCTTTTATAACCTTTACTTACCATCTACCATTATCTATGGCTCAGGTAAAATAAAGCATTATGGCTTTATTCTGTATGTTTCTCTTGCCTTTTAGAAGTGCCTTACTGATGCTTCTGCTTCAAACATGTAATTTTCTGTAACCAATAAATGAAATGTGTATTGTATTTCCGGCTTTGTGTGATGGAATCACTTCATTTGCAGTTTCAAAGAGCAGATTTAGCTGGGCATAATATATCTTTCGGAAGATCCATCTATTAAGAAAAACCCTTAAATCCCTTAATCCCTAAAGCCCTGTGAAAATGGAATAATGTATGTCATAATGTCATGTCAATCATACATTTATGATTCCAAAGAATTCATGGGAGCCCAATTCATTAAAGGCATAACTGGGCAACGATATACACAGAGAAAACCTGCTTATAGTTAATGTGTCCTATCAGATGAAAGTGAATATTAAACTATGTCCTTGTGCTAGATAACAAATTGCATGAAAGCACTAAATTAATGCACAGGGAAGAGAGATACAAGTTTATCCTTTGTGGTCGCAAATTTTCTACAAGCTGACATGGAAAAAACCCCGCCTGTATCTGGATGGTATTGTGGTATAATCATTTTAACATGAATCTTCAGCTTGTTCTGGGACCGTTAACTCAAATAATGTGTACTGTCTGGAATTTAACTCACATCTGATACTGCTCAGAGAAATGAGTGACTTATCAAAGGTATTTGCCTATTGGCATCACACCTCTAGTCATAATTCTGGGGGGAAGTTCTTCCATAGCAACAGTCAGCTGGTCATCTCTTTTCAGGGAAAAAGTTGTATATTATGTTAATAAATTAGTTAATTAATAATGCAAATCATAAATTTAAAGTAGACCTTTTTTGTTTTTTGGAAAAGTGGCCTCAGGCATCTGATCTGGACTATGCTTAGTGAGCATTATACTACAGTATATTTCTGTGAAAAATACTGTTCCTTCCCACTCTTTGTCCTTTAAGGTCCTGTATTTATCCCTGTAAAAGTACTGCATAGGTAAATAACACATGCCATGATGCAGTCAGGTTTCAGATCCTTGTTGACTTTTTTTTTCCAGAGTAAGAAACTAATTTAAGCATGCTTTCCAATAAAGTTTGAACCTTTAGACTGACCCAAGGATGTGCTGGATGACAAGAGGTTTATCAGTATTGCCTTGAAATACTTTGAACTACATATTTGGGAGAAGACTTTAATGTTAGGTGAGAACCCAACCTTGCTTAGAGGCTAAAATTACAGTACACAGTTTTTAAGCATGGCGTGTCTTGATAAGTACTATCTGTAAGTTCTGTATATTAACAAAAGGAGCTGCTTTTCCATATCTGAATTCTTTAACCTGATGTCATACCCAGTGTTGCTTCACAAGTGTTCTTCTAACATCCTTGGCTGCTTTTTACTTAGTGGTTGAGTGCATCTTAAATATTTATAAGAAGAATAATTCCCTGCATGATAGATTTTTCCACCTATTTTTTTCTTAATTGGTTGTTCACAGCTCAGTGATGTCACCACAATACCAGCAATTCTTGGTCATTACAGAGGCAAATTCTTATAAGTCTCTTTTCTAGAGACTCTAACCTAGAAAGATGAAAATAATCTAAAAATGGTTCCAGGTCGAGTACAAATTGCTTATTCAGTTTATTAATTGTTTTATTATATTATTATTTTTAACACCTGCAACAATTAAGGTTTGCTGGACAGATGGGCAGATTAAAAAATCTGCAAGGAATTTGAAAACATTTAAAAAAAGGATCTGAGTAAATAAAATATATAAAAGCAGCTATCTCAGTATATAATGCAGGCAATTACAATTCAAAATAAAGGAGCAACATTCAAAAGGCCTGGAAGAAGGTGAAATGTCTTAATCTTAAATGTCAAAAAGACAATATTATGTGTACCAGAGGAACTTCAGCACTTGAATTAATGATAGGTAATTTTTAATCTGTGATTTGAATTTACTCACCACTAAATCTTATTTACCCCAATTTTTCATCTGTCTACAAATTGATAGATTTTTGTGCCAATAGAAAAGGGCATTTACAAGATTTTTTTTATATTTTATTTTAAAATGAAAAAAAAGTAATTCTGTCACATTTGTAACTTTCTTTTTCAAAATGTCACCTACCTGTATCTTTTAATCTCTCTGTAATTAGTTCTTCTTAACTGATTTATCTTCCTTGCTTACTTTTATTGCCTAAACATTTGTTAGCCAACAGCAACCTCCATGTCCTTGGAGCTTATTTTTACTTAGTGTTTGATTGTTTCCCCGACTTCTGTTATTTGGGTTTATATTTTTCTGAACATGAAAGCTCCAAGCTATCATCCTTGCAGCTGTAGCCATGTTAGCTAGCTATGGATTAGAGCATTATTCCCTTTAGATATTTTAAACTACATTTCCAAAAGCAATATTTGGTTGAACAAGTTGTTGTAAGATCACTTGTATATCACACTATATCACAACTGAGGATTTATATCAAGCTGTGATAAAACCAAATAAGTCATATAGTTGTGTAACATGATATATAGATCTCTGTTTTTAGGGTAGGAATAGATAATGTACTATAATTTGCAAAATGTGATCGCTGGCCATGCTACATGAAGCTAATGGGATTTTTACTTCAACACAGCTGAGTAGCATCAGATTGTTTATTTCCAGTTTATAAAAACTAAAAAAGAAAAAAGGGAGTTTGGAATACCAAGGCTGTATTTTGCAACTCTGTTGTGGATTTTTTTTAAAACCAATTTTAAATGTCTCACTCCTCAGTAAAATAGCAAACAATGTTTTTGTCCCAGGAAATGTTTAATGTGTTAAGAATTTGGAAACCCCAAATAATTTACAATTGATTGATAGTAAGGATTTCCAGAATCAAATACAGGCTTGTTCACTACTGTTTATCTAATCGCCTTCTCCTGTAGAATACCAGGGTGCAACCAGCTGTAACAAAGGACCAATAAATTCTGAGACTTGGAGAAGAAAAAAGGAGAGATCAAAAAGTGTTCCTAGTGATTGAGGTTAGATATCACATAACAAAAGCTGAATCAAATCTACTAATAAGGGAATTGTCAGACAGGACAAACACGAGCTTGCAATAGCACATAACAGGGCAGGGAGAAAACCAGATTCAGAATGAAATCCTGTAATAAAAGAACTGTCAGGTATATAATGAGCCAAACCAAGATGAAAAATAAAGAGCTTGGAAAAGTAAAGATTGCATCTCTTTTAAAGTCTGAAATAATCAAAAGGAATCTCATGAGGTAAGGTTTAAGAAAGAACTATATCTTGGGAAGAATTTTTCATACATTCATGAATACATTCATGTGTGCAGCAGGTGAATTGGTGGTACTTTGGCATTAAAATACTGAAACCTGTATTATCATTTTTATAGACCTGTTCAGACAAAAGCTTCGTTATGTAGAATCCTGATTTCTTTTAACCAGCTTTGTTGAACTATCAGGAATCAAACTTGTAGATGAGCAAAATAATCATGATTTGCTTGGCCAATTTCTAACTTTTGTTTGCTTTGTACTTCTTGAATTTGGTTAGAATCTTTGATAGTGGAGCATAAAAGTAAGTAAGGAAATCACATTTTCTTACATCATCCAAAGTTAAAACTAGTGAATCAATTGTAATATAGATGATGATTCCAGACCCCAAATCATATTTATTCACTGGCTCTAAGACAGTAGAAAAGGAAGGACAACTCCTATTTGTTCCCTTTTTGCCGTCTGTTGTACCGAAAGGTAGGTTCAGCAGTGCTCATAGTTTGTGTTACAGTGCAGACTGCAGAAATCAGTGGTTTATAAAGAGACAGGCAGTTCTCAAAAAAATGAAGTTTTAAATGTGTAGAAACAAAAAATGTTAGAAGTAGAATCAAGCTATTCGGGATGCTACCTGCTTCTAGAGAGGATAAGGGGAATGCATAAAGAATGATATCTCAAAGATTAATTGTTTTTATGGTAATAGTGAATAATGTACAAGATTGAAATGCTGAATAAACAAGAGTCTTATCTTGATGGCCTAATCTAACCGTGGATCCATTTCACATCATCTATTTCTCTGCACATCATCATCATCACATCGTATTTCTCTGCAGTGAAATGTTTATGGCTAGCAGGGCCATCATACAAGCATTTCATTATAGGATGGTATATTCATTGAAGTACAATTTGAAAGCAAATATCCAGCAGTGACAGAAAACTCAAGGAAAATCAGATCCGACAGAGTTAAGTTTGAAGATGAGTTCCAAAAATTTCAATTTTAGTTATGAGAATAGAATTTTGAAAATCTTCCTGCGGCTAAAATTACTGAAGCATGAATTTCACCACACATACCTATTTGAGGGTCTCCTACAAAGACGAGGGGGTCAAAGCTATTTTGCAAAGCACCAAAAGGTGAGACAAGAAACAATGGATGGAAACTAATCAAGGAGAGAAGCAACCTAGAACTAAGGAGAAATTTCCTAATGGTGAGACCAATCAATCAATGGAACAATGCCTTCAGTAGTTGTGAGTACTCCATCACTGGAGGCTTTCAAAAAGAGACTGAATCATTATCTGAAAGAGTATGGGGTCTGCTGCTTGAACAGGGGTTGGACTAGAAGATCTCCAAGGTCTCTTTCACCTCTATTATTCTATTTTGTTTATGTGGATTTTTTGGAAGGAAATCCAGAAGCCTTTAAAAAATCACAAATACAACCACCACAACCAGTGGTGGGATTCAGCCAGTTCGCACCTATTTGGGAGAACTGGTTGTTAACTTACTAAGCAGTTTGGAGAACTGGCTGTTGGAAGAAATCTCATTTTGTTTTTTTCCACTTTACAGGACTAATCCTGTAAGGAAGGCAGGAAGGAAACATTCTGGTGTTGTTTCTAGCCTAATTTTATTGTCCTGCTTATAGAAACTGCCTCTCTGATTAACCCTTATTACATTGTAACAGCTAAGGCCCATTGATGTGAGTGACATTGAGTTGGCCATGCCCACCCTGTCACATGACCACCGAGCCATGCCTACCCAGCTGGTCATTAGGGCAGAGAACCAGTTGTTAAATTATTGGAATCCCACCACTGATCACAACTATAGTTGTTGGAAGCACTAAGATCTAAGGCAAGGTCCGATGCTCAGCACACTTTAAGGACACCAAGTTATAAAATTTATGAAGGATGCACAGTCCTATATGAAAGCTCCGTAGGACTGTCCTTTGCATCTTATGAAGAAAAGACATGTAATTCTCCAAGACATGTCTTAATCCTAGAACACAGATAGATTGGATCTATCAGAACACAAATAGTACTGGATCAGTTTGAAAAACCATCTAGCCCAGCTATTGGGTTTCTTTACTGCTCTACCCAATTTCTTTGAATTTCTGATGTCCTGGGCATGAAAAAAACAACCCGTACTTTTTTTTTTCAGTATATGTCTGATGTTCATTCACATTCTTGGCACATATTCACACATGTCGGTAATTTATTTCACATTAATCCTTTGATTGATGGAACTGATTCGGTAGACATGCTTTACTGCATGGAGGGAAAAGGGTGGGAAATTTATGTGCACAGTTTTATACAGTTAGTTGACGGAAGCTATGATTACTTTGACAAGTTTTACTGTCATTATTGTCTTTAGAAAATTCAGAAACAGAAGTGCTTGCTTTCATGGGCAAAACTAAATGCAGAGATTTAAAATAGAAATGACTTAGAAAATCATCTCAATATATTATTTTTAAAAATTATTTTTAAAGTTATGGGCACAAAAAATAATATTGATTTATTTGTCCTAATAATTTACTATGGCAATATATAAATTACTCTACTTGGTATAATGACTATCTATTTTTTGGAATTTATTGTGAAAACAGTTAATTTCACTTTTCTTGTTTGGCAGTAAATTACATGGTATAAACGAAACTAGATAAGTTCAATATATATTACTGGTATTTGCATTGAATTACTAGAATAGAGTCCTGATACCAGCCAGTACTAAGCCACATACTATTTTAACTCATTTTTCTCTTCACATTCACATCACGTGAAGCTCTCATTGATGAAACGTGAGATTTTACTAAATAGAGGGAACATTTTTCCAAATGAAAACATCCAGATCCCCCAAAGCAAAAGAGTCCTGTGTTCCTGAAATTAACACAAACACAGTCAATAACTGTTATACAATTTTCTTTTGTACCGAAAGGGGGGGCGGAATCCTTTCACCATTTTTTATTTTGAAGTTATCTTCACAACCTTGATGTTAGAGCCTTTGAAAACCAATGTAGTTTCAATCAATTTCTTTTATCAAAGTGAGTCTTTTAATTTCTGAAGCATGGTGGGTGTTTGTTTGGTGTTTTGCCTCTGACATGTAAAAAAAGGAATTTATTTTCTTAAAAGGTTCTTTTTCCTTATTTGGTACTTTACTTTACTTTACTTTACTTTATTTAGACTTATATCCCGCTCCCATCTCCACAAGGGACTCGGGGCGGCGCACAGGGAATACTAAAAACACAATACAAAATACA
>JAPKID020006107.1:0-10803 GCA_026931265.2 Tropidonophis doriae | reverse complement strand
TTGTGGCACAAGTATATACTTATCCTCCTGTCTCAGCTGATCAGGAAGAGAACCTGGTGGCTTAAGTGGCTAAGGCTTTGCCTAATATGTAATACAACCCCGGTCCAAATCCCAGTAAAGGTATGACTAACTGATGAGAGCTAAAAAGCTCGAAATATATCTATCCTAGTCTCCCTGACTTATTTATTGATCAGCTCAAAAACCTCACACACACACACACACACACACACACATATGGTTACTTCCATGCAATCTGGTATCCATCCATAACAGGATCTTTCTTATGTGGATATCAACAGTAAAGTTGAACATTCAGTTTTCTACATGTCAATATAGGAAGAGACCTTATCCAGAGAGATCATGCATTTTATAAGGCATGTTTGTATGTGTGTGTTAAGATAATAAATTCCACCCTGGGTCCTCTCCAGGAGAAGGGCGGGATATAAGACTAATAAAATAAATAATAAATTCCAGATCTGGAATATATTATTATAAAAACTCCAGCAGATTCAGATGTTTCACTCTTTCTTTTTGATATCCTTTAATTAAAATATCAAATTTTAGAATGAAAAAGAGGGGTATATTATGATTGTAGGAATTGTAGGAACTGCATTTACAAGAGAAGATGAAAAACTGATCTTGAAGGATATTTACATGAAAAAAGATAATTTATTAACCCAGTCCCAAACCATTTAAGACAATAAAACAATGAACTACATATTAAAGACAAACTGGCAATGAAAGTAGAAAATAGATGTTACATGATCCCAGTAGATGGGATTCTAAATTTTACCAACTCAGTTCTCTATATGTATTTGTACAATTAAGTCTCAATTAATGTGGCTAATGAATCTCACAAAATGGTCATATTATTTGAATCTTGACTAATCAAAACAATATTTTTGTGGAAAATGGGATAATTGGTTCCAGCTCAGTGGAAATAAATTAAAATTTGTACACATACATTTTTATATATTTATTAATAAAATCCTATATACCAGTAAAAAAAGGATAAATCTGTATCCAAAGAGTACTCGCTGATTCCTACATTCCGCTACAGTTCTTCAAAATTTGCCTCTTCTTTTTCCAACCTCCATTTTGCACAAACAACTCTGCCTTTGCTAGCCTTACACTAATTGAATTTTGGCTCTTATTAAATAAGACCTGTTATCAACTTATAAATCACACTAAAATGTATTTTGCACTATTTGAACTTACACTATTCACAACCTAGAATAGGTACACACTACAGATTTAGCACAAGATAAACTTTGGTCTAAATACTGAAACACTCCATAATCAGACCTGTGAGATGAACAATGTTTCCTTCTTATGATTTATTGGAAAGTACTCTGCCAGAGATGGAGTGTAAGAGAAAGATTCTGTTAAAATAACTTTACAGTAAGTTGGAGCTATACTTCATATCTGGAATACCTTGCAAGACTGTCAACAATTTTGCAGAGCTGAAAGTTTCTTGCCTTGCCAAGAAACTAGGAAGGGCTCTTTCTGAGATGTTTCCTATTGTCCTGTTCCTTCTGTGGATGCCACTTGTCTCACCATTGCTTAATTTGCTGCTCTTCCTTTTGTCTCCCAAGGTCATTCTCACATACCATTATACAAAGTCTGCTTGCAGATATCCTATGTCCTTATCTATTTAGCAGACTGAACCTACTTTAAATGCTGTAGGTAAAAATATTGAGCTCCGGACAAACTGAAATAAATAGCAGCAGCCTTAGAGGCAACACCATAACATTTTATATTACTTCCTACATTCAAAGTAAATGATGTACTTTGAATGTAAAGTCAGGAAGTCAATTCAACTTAAATTCTGTAAAGGCTATGGGGCCAAGATGCTCATACAGAACCATTTTTCACCGAGGTAACCTTCATTAAAGAATCGGGGGGGGGGGGGGTAAGGATGCCGCACACAAAATGTTACTAATTCCAAAAAAAGTGTTTAGAAGACAAAGTGAGAAAGAAGTTTCTTGGATGAATAGTTTCCTGAAATTACTTTGTCCCCAACAGTGACAAGCTTTTCTTGATGACAGTCAGCTAAGCAGAGAATTAATTTGGAATTGTAAAGATCTTGGATACAGTCCAGCCAAAGTTAAAACTTGTTTAATTTCATTGGCACCCAATGGAATAAATATAAGAAATGTGTTCTCACTTTAAACTTTGACTAAATTGTGCTCTTATATTTGAAACAGTAAACTAACATTCTAGTCAAAAAGTTGTGCTTATTTCATATTACATCCTACAACTCTGCAATCCATTGAAATTCCAAGAAATAACACTTAAAATCAAATATTCACAAATGTATATGGATTATTTTTAAAGGAGTTGAATTTTGCTGAAAATAAAATATGAATGCTACTGCATTCTGTTTTCAGTTTGTTTTAAAAAATATTTTACTATTGAAATGGTAAAAACTATACTTTTTTCTGTTAAAAAGGGACATGATGCATTTAAAGAATTTCATCTCATTACCTTGCCTTGTTCTGGATGATCATTTATTTTGAATATTGACTTATATGAATGTTTGTTCAGGAGTAAATTCAATTTCATTGAGTGGGGTTTATTGGGGATGAGTTATCCTCTAATATAGCTTTTTAATTTATGTTAATTTATTTCATTTATATTTATATAAGCTCTCTTTATTATTTTGATAAATAACCCCAATCCAATACCCTGTTTCCCCCAAAATAAGAGCTCCCCAAATAATAAACCCAATAGGGCTTTTGAGTGTATGCACTACAATAAGCCCTCCCCAAAAATATTGCAACACAGCAGCAGCCTCGAGGTGACCACACTTGCTGTCCTGCACCTCAAAAATAATAAGACCTCTTCGAAAATAAAGCAAAGTGCTTATTTCAAGGGTCAAAAGAAAATTTGTTGGGAAACACGGTAACTGACTAATACCTAATACTCCTCCCTCTTCCTATTTTTTCGATAACAACAATCCTATGAGGTGAGTTAGGTGTGACTAGCTCAAAGTCACCCAGCTGGTTTTCATGCCAAAGAAGAACTATCATTCACAGTCTCCTGGTTTCTAGCATGGTACCTAAGCCAGGACATCAAAACGGATTTAGAACCTGATGACAGATGGTTTCCCTTGGGATTGACATGGCATAATATGGAATTTCTTGTATCTGGGAATTTTAAAAAATCCGATTCCTTGATTCTGTAATTACTATGCATCTTTTCAGGATTATGCAACAGCTTATTTTATGCATCTTGATTCTGAAATATGCTCAGAGGAGTTTGTTAGGAAATGGATTTTCATGTTTTACATTTTTTAGTGAAAACTTAAATGGCCACTTTTTGAGTACCCTGTAGAATTTGGTTTTGGTATGAGCAGATGCACTGATGGCTATTTGTGCATAACTCTATGATTTTTAAACTGCAACCCTATGCAGACTCTTAATTGAAATTATGTCATACTAAAACTATCGGTGCTTAATTTGTAGAAACATTGTGGAATTGTATTGCATGAATAAGATTTCACTTTTACTGCCTTGAGTAAATTCATGAATATTTAGAAGCAAGGCCCACTGTGATTGGTGTGGTTATTTCATTAGCATGTTTGCATACTGTACTAAATAATGCCTTTTTTTCCGCCCTAGACACAGTATGAATATTAACTGCTTTTCGTGTCTCCAAAGGTCAATTACCAAACAAAGAAAGATATCTAATTCTTCCTAATGTTACTAACTGCTAATTCTGCTCATCTTAATTGTTTTCCATTGTCCTAAATTTTTTAAAAGAGAGCAATGCCTTTTATTCTTTCTCAAAGAGAGTCTAAGAAATGTTCAATAATTTTATATTTCTTAATTTAATATGGATGTTAATTTTTTACCCTTTTTAAAATTTAATATCTAAAATTAAACACTCTCCCTTGTATTCGTGCAACCAGCAAAACACATACAGTATATGTCTTTCTTTGCTAAAGGAGATGAACAAGTGGAATCTAAAGTGAACTAGCATAGCATTATTTCTTCTACTCCTACTGCACAAGTCAATGGTAAAAGATTTTTCAGGGATTAGGTGATTGAGCCAGTAACCTACACATATAAATTAGCATCTGAACTGAAACACTGCTAAGTCCACAGAGCTAAAAAAAAAATAGTGATGAAACTAAATTACACCTCAATTTGTAATGGGAGGTTCTAACTACAACAATTCTTTTTTTAATGTCAACTTCTACAGATACTCTATTGATCGAAGCAGTGATCCTGGACGCTTCTTTTATGTGGACATTATAACAGGTGCACTGATGACTGCAAGACCTCTGGATCGGGAAGACATTTCATGGCACAATATCAGTGTGCTAGGTGTGGAAATGAGTAAGGCAATCAAATTATTATTTATTTAACTTTATTGGCCACCCAACTCCAAAGGACTGTGTGTCTGCATGTGTGTGTGTGTGTGTGTGTGTGTGTGTGTTTCTGTACAGCAAGGATATATCACTGTATATCACTGGAGGCTTTCATAAAGAGAAATGGTATAGACTAGATCAGGGGTGTCAAACTCAAGGCCTGTGGGATGCTTAGACCTGGACCATGGGGCCACCCTGGAAATAGCAAAGGATCAGCCCAAAGCCACGTGCAGCCCTCCCAAGCTCCGTTTTCTCTGGCACAGAGCTGCAAGAGGCCATCACAGCCAAAAACGGGAACCTGTTTATGCTGGCAGAGCACTCAGGCTATATACTATAGACACCCCCGAAGTGAGTGACGTTGAGCTGGCTACACCCACACCCACCCTCCCCTCCCCAAATCAAACACAACCCTGATGTGGCCCTCAACGAAATCGAGTTTGACACCCCTGGACTAGATGACTTCCAAAGTCCCTTCCAACTCTATGTTTTATGTTCTAAGGTTATACAACTCTTTAACTTTCTGGAGTGAAATCAAATATTTTTATGCTCATAGTAGAAGAAAGAAAAGAAACAAGGAAAAATAGAGTTAGTTCCCTTTTGCCTTTTTAATTTCTAATGAAGGCTCCAATGTACATGTAATAGCTAAAACATAACACCAATAAGTTTGAACAGCACCATATTTGAGCCATGTCTCTGTGATACAGCTTTGATCTTCTTCATAGCTATTCAGTAACACAGTCATCCTTATCTGTTCCAGTATTAAAGTAGCAGCGCTTCAATTTTGTTTTCCTCCCTAATTCTAAACATTGTCCAAGGGCAATGTCAAGATATAGAAAATCTGTTAGGCTTTGCCACACATTATCCTAGAGAAAAGTCACTCGCAATGATACAACTGGGAAAGTAGCAATGCAGGCAGAAGAGGGATCAACAACGGAGACATTGCAGAGTATATACCAAGCAGGAATGCATAGTATTTCCATTCAGCAGTGATGAAAGCCAAGCTTCAGATTTCTATCTGCCAACTCCTATTCTCTATCCTCTGGAGTGTCCTTCCCTCCCTACAGCACAGTGAAAGATATATTTGAGCTAATCTTAACTACAGTTAACCTGGGCTCCATTTGATCAGAATTTAAAACCAGTCTCCCAATTTCATCTTTTGATCATCCAACTGCAATTAAGAAACCAGTGCATATTTATAAAACCCATGTTTGTATATGCAAATAATGAAGTTAGAATTTAATCTGTATACCCCCGGGAGCAGGTTACTCAAATAATTAACTTTCAAGGGAATTATGGTCTCAGGGAGATTTTGACATTTGTCTGAAATACAGTTCAGATAAGAGCTACCTATACATCAGGGGTGGATTCTAGCCGGTATTACTGCTGGTTTTCTCATGGGCGCGTTTTACTTGTGCTCACACTTTAATGCGCACATGCACAGTTCAATAGAAATTGTTCTGCACATGTGCAGAACTCAAAAACAAGTTGACAGTGGCAACTGCGGTGACTGGGGAACTGGTTCGGAGGCATGGCAAGCCATTTTGCAACCCAACCCAGCATGCCACTACCGATTCAGCTGAACCGGGCCAAACCAGTAGGAACTCTCCACTGCTATACATATACTTAAGAATTATTAGTTGCAGAACAGGGGCTCTGAGTATTGCAGAGTTTATCAAAGTAGAAAAAAAACAATATCAAAGAAGATTAGCTGACTCAGGGAATTGCTAATAAATTCAATCTCAGATTGAAAAATTATTTGAGCAAGAAATTGTTTGCTTTAATTGTCCAATGAAATGCTTTAAAAAGCAAATAAATAAATAAACCAAATTTGGGACAGAAAAAGCTACTTGCTAGCATTTCAGGTACTTTTTGGTTCATTTTTGCTTTAGAATTAGAGCAATATTTCTGAAAACATTTCCCTCATGAGTGGAATTGGGTATCAAATCAAGTCACCACATTAAAACAACTTACTCCAAGTTTAGTTCTCATTTTGCTATACCGTGGAATAGCAGAATTCACTGTCAAACTTGATATCACTATGCTATGAATTGTACAATTGTTACCCAGCATACTACTAGTGATTTAACAGCTGATACCATCCTCAGTGGACACAGAAAATGTCATTAAAATATGGATGCTTTAGTTCCTCCTGATTTATTGCCTACTTAAACATCCCATAAGATACCATCACATTTTGAAAAGGAAAATTATTATATGATCTTATTACATCACATGGTGAATATGGTGGAAGGAAAAAAAATCTCATTGTTGAGATACTTAGGTTGTTAAAACTCTGTGGTATTACCTTTTTGTTTACAAAAAGTTTCTGATCAGCAAGGATTATGTTGAAGTATCCCATTTTGATATTAACACCTTCATGTGGAAAATATATAGTAAACTATTTTCATTTGTACAATTCAAGAAAAATATTTAAACTATTTTGACATCAAATTAGTGCCCTACATAGAAGTAATAGGTTTGAAAAGTTGCATTTCTGCTAATTTATTATTATGATGAGTGGTTGCACAGTCAGCTAGATGTGTAGACTTGGCTTTTTTTATCCACCTATTGTGTCCTTCCCAAGGACTTTTCATTAATATTGTTAATGTATTGGTCACCCAACTCCAGCTATTCTGTTTGTGTAGCTTTTCCAAATAGTGCATGCTTTCTTGGATACTACATTCCAAAATACAAGTTTCATTGGGCATATTTGAGAATGAAACCTGATGATTATTAGGAATGGTTCATTCCTACTAATTTGTGTTATGTAAAATCCTTGTTGATAAATCCTACTACTTGCTCCCATTGTGTGTATGACTGCCACTACCCTGCACAGTCCCATTATCACAAGGGCAAATCACAGACTGCCTAACATATATAAAGTTATATCAAAGGTACGTAAAGGTTTCCCTCGCACATATATGCTAGTCGTTCCCAACTCTAAGGGACAGTGCTCAACTTCGTTTCAAAGCCGAAGAACTAGTGCTGTCCGAAGATGTCTCCGTGGTCATGTGGCCAGCATGACTAAGTGCCAAAGGTGCACAGAATGCTGTTATCTTCCCACTATTTTTCTACTTGCATTTTTACATGCTTTGGAACTGCTAAGTTGGCAGAAGCTGGGACAAGTATTGAGAGCTTACTCCGTTATGCGACGCTAGGGATTCAAACCGCTGAACTGCCAACCTTTCTGATTGACAAGCTCAGCATCTTAGCCACTGAGCCACCCTGTCCCTAAAGTTATATTAGTTTTAGAATGAAATGTTTTTTTAAAAAAAGTTTATCTAAAAATATTTGAAATACCCTAATTGCAGTCTAATCACTGTTTAATAATTAACAAAATTAAGCTCAATGTAAGTCATACAGACAGAGGTATGTTTAGCTATTTCACAATCCAAGAAGCAAATATAATGCACAATTTATATTAAAAACATTTTAAAAACTGACTAATTAACTATAGCTACATATCTAGTATGTAGATATAGATAAAATTATAAATTGAAAAGTATATGTCTTTATTTGTCAAATTTAGATATCTCACTGATTCTGGACAGTTTACAACCAAAAGCTATAAACCCAAAGAAATGGGATTAAAAACAGGGTTAAAAACAGAATTAAGAACAAGTTCAAGTACAAGATAAAAGGCAGAGAGAGCACCCTCAAGCCACTAAGCTATTCAAAGGTTGCATGCTGTTCTTCATGCCAGTTGGCAGACCAGGTCTCCAAACTCTTCTAGAATCCAGAAGAATGGAGGTCTTCTTCATCTCTGGAAGTAACATGTTGTGTAGATCAGGAGCAACAACAGGGAAAGCTATCTTACACACCACAAGTCAAAAGTCTTAATAAATAAAATGCTATCTATTAAATGTGGGTTGATCTCAGCCTAGAGAAGATCAACCCTGACTGCTCTTTAGAACGCCAGATTCTGAAGATGAAACTCAAATACGTTGGCCACCTAAATGAGAAGGAAGGACTCACTGGAGAAGAGCCTGATGCTAGGAAAGATTGAGGGCAAAAGAAGAAAGGGACGACAGAGAATGAGGTGGCTGGATGGAGTCACCGAAGCAGTACGTGCGAGCTTAAATGGACTCCTGAGAATGGTGGAAGATAGGAAGGCCTGGAGGAACATTGTCCATGGGGTTGCAATGGGTCAGACACGACTTCGCAACTAACAACAACAACAAATCTGGGCAGTACATTCTCCAGAGATCTTTCATGCAATTCAGGATTAATTTATGCTCTGATATTAAGTCACTCTTCTCTCCTTTCAGACAATCCTTCACAAGTTGGCAGTGTTTCAGTAACAATAAGAGTCCTGGATGTAAATGACAACGTACCTGAATTTCCCAGGTTCTATGAAGCATTTGTCTGTGAAAATGCAAAAGTTGGACAGGTAAGATGCTAAAACAGTATTTTATATTTAAAACTGGTACCATTATCTATGACCTTTATCCCTAACCTAATATTGTCTTGATATGAGCTGCACTCGCTGAAACCTCTGAAGTAGATTTCAAAGGGTACAGTAGCTTATAAATGCAAGGAATGAGTATTACTAAGTCTACATGTATGAGCACAAGTATGTCCGTTCCCATTACAATTTCAATAGAATATATAATACTCTGTAATTTAGTATTTAATTTAACTATCTAATTTAAATATTAAATTAAATCCACTGCAATGTTTAAAAGAGCAGCAAAGCAGCAGTAAAATTAATTTCTTATTATATCCTCCAAACTGTGGCAAAGGAAACAGAAATGTTAAAATATATATTTTATAGCTAGAATATACAAAAAAGGGAGGAAGAATCTGAATAAAACACACACACGATGGATATGTAAAAGAGGTAAATAGATTTACCTTTTGTTCAAAGGAAAACATATTGATCAGTCTTTCCATGGTGTCAATTAAGAGATATTTCTAAAGGTTGAGTAGATACACTTTGATAAAGGATTTTAAATCTAGGAAAGCTATTTCTTTCCAATAGCACATTATCTTCAAACTGCAGACTAAACATGACAGATGTTTAGGAGTTTGGAACCTTGCTAGCCACCTGCCCTCTCACCCAGGGGTGTCAAACTCAAAGCCCACTGGCCAAATCCGGCCCATGGGATGCTTAGGTCTAGCCCACAGGGCACCCTGGAAACAAAGACCAGCCCATATGCAGTCCTTCCGAGCTCCGTTTTCAGCTGGGACAGCCTCCTGCAGTCTTCTGCCAGTGAAAGTGGAGCTTGACCCCCACATGCATCTCTACACGAGTGACATCAAGGTGGCCACACCCACCCTGGCCACACCCACCCCAGCCCTTCAAGGTCAAACACAACCCTGATGCGGCCCTCAATGAAATCGAGTTTGACGCTCCTGCTCTAACCCACGGTTGATTTTGTAGTCCTTGTTGTTTTTGTCCTATTTCAGGAGACGAGGAATTGGTAGGATGTAACCGGTCTTTTTTCTTGTTTTTAGTGCTTTTTACCATGAACCATCTAGAGTTATTTGCTCTCAGGTGGTATGTAGATTAATAAAATATAGGAATAAACAATTCTAAGGTTTTTCACATACACATGTAAAATATCAATATAGAAGTAATATGCATTATTAACATTATAATTAAATAATATAAATATTATTTCCCATTAATTCATGGGATTTTTCAGCTGTCTGTTTATAACAATTTGATAATGCCAGCAAGAGTATTATATGCAAAAAGATGAAATGGAGGAATGAACTAACAGAAATAACAAAGGTGACATTTTAATAGGGCAGAAAACAATAAGTACTTTTTAAAAAGACTGGCACCTTTTTGTGGATTATTACTAAAAGAACAAACAATGAAATGATTTATAGATTTAATGATTGAAACAGGTGAGAAATAAATAAAGGTTTAAAAGAATTTGTGGAAGAGTTAAGAGAGGGGAGAGATGCTTGCTAATATCTCTTGAAGAGAAGTTGCTTTTTTCTTTTCTTGCAATTCTTTCTTCTTTTTTCCTTGTTTAGATCATTTTTGCCTTTACCTTTAGATTTGCTTTACATTTTATCTAATATTAATATAAATACATACATCACAATATAAAAATATGTATTTATATACCTTTAAAATCTTTACATTTTTTAAAAAAAAATTGTAGGTCTAATTGGAAGTATTGTGAGAAGTATGGCAAGCTAAATTGATTCGAGAAAAGATAATATTGACATTTACAGTGGTTTAAAAAGTGCACTGTTGCTGTAATACATTCATGGGTCTTCCCAAATAAATTTCAGAAGAAAAGTGTATTCTGTGCGTGTAATCAAAATTTACTTATTTATTTTTTTATTTTTTTATTTTATTTTATTTATATACCGCCCTCTCTCCCGATTTGGGACTCCGGACAGTGCACAGGGATAATAAAAAGATAAAATACATATAAATACAATCAATTAAATAGATTTAAGATTAA
>JAPKID020006106.1:0-10803 GCA_026931265.2 Tropidonophis doriae | reverse complement strand
ATATAATATTCTGCCTTTTCAATATTTCCTAGGATATTTCATTTTTCTGGGAGAGGGATGGGTGATAACTTTCCACACTGCTTACCAACAACTTTCAAATTGCTCACTGGTGTGGTAGCTGATGCAGTCCAACAGCATCTACTTGAAAACAAGCTCTTTCAACCTGAGTAGAAAGAAAACTACTCCAACAGCAGCGGAGCAAAACATCAACTCCTTAATTGATGATTTTGGAACAGTGCAAAAGAAGGAAGACCAACTAGCATTTAGCATTGATTGACTACAAGAAGGCATTCGACTCTGCCACATGATTGGATAATCAATCTAGAGATAACAGGAATCAGTAGAAACATCAGAAGCTTTGTGCAAAGATTGATGGCAGAATGGAAGACACAGTTGCTTGTCAATGTGATAAAATGGGAGAGGTTAATATCCAGAGAAGAATCTTCCAAGGAGACTCAGTCTCACCACTATTGTTTGTCATTGCACTGATTCCTCTCAAGAATACCGAATAATGCAGTCCATGGCTAACAAACATCAAAAACATGGATGATATGAAGCTATAGGGAAAAACATCTTCTGAAATAGAATCAGTGCTCAACACTGGCTGTATATACAGCTACGATATTGCAGTGAAGAATGGATCGGACAAATGGATAAGACCAGGAAAGTTGAAGAAGGAAACAAAGGGGCTTATTCTGGCTGCACAAGACCAAGCCTTGAGAACAAATGCATACAAAGAAGACAGCAATAGACAGCAAAGGCTGCCCATGCAAAGAAACTGAAGAAATACTGGATCATCTCATTAGTTGCTGCAAGAAGATCACAGAAACTGACTACATGCAGCAGCATGACAAGGTAGTAACAATGCATTGGAAGATCTGCAGGAAATGTCTTTTTTCCTGCAAGCAATAACTGATGGGATTATAAAACAGAGAAAGTCATATGAAATGAAGAAGTTAAATTGCTCTGGGATTTTAGAATTCAAATGACAGACACCTCCAAAAAGTCTGGATAGTGGATGTGACAGTGCCTGGAGAAAGCAGAATAGAAGAGAAAGAACTAGAGACTTTACTTGGAACAACTTCCATCCTGCAATGAGATCTGTAATACCATCAAACATCCAGATCTGCCTATCCCAGGTCCTTGCTAAGGACTCGATAGATAGACAGAAATGCCAAGCCCAGTCTGAACATCTGGCTAGCTGTGGGATGATCAATAATAATAATGTGTAATCAGTAGAAAGGTAACAAAAGGTAGCAAAAACATAAATAAAAAAATATTTTTAATAAATAAAAAATAAACAATACTTCAGCCGCACTGTATGTTGATATACGTACATCAGAGGTGGCATTCAGTAGGTTCTGACCAGTTCTGGAGAAGCGGTAGTGGAAATTTTGAGTAGTTCGGAGAACTGGTAAATACCACCTCTGGCTAGCCCTGCCCCCATCTATTGTCTGCCTCCCAGGTCCCAGCTGATATGGAAGAAATGGGGATTTTGCAGTATGCTTCCCCTGGAGTGGGAAGGGAATGGAGATTTTACAGAATCCTTCCCCTGCCATGCCCACCAAGCCACACCCACAGAACAGGTAGTAAAATTTTTTGAATCTCACCACTGATATATATACACATTAGACAAAACTTAGTAGTCACTGTGTTTTGTCAACTGTGAGAATTAGGTATTCAGCAGAGTGAGCGCACAAGGGGAAAAAACTGCCCCTGTGTCTAGTGACAAATGATCAGAGATGTTATATATTAAAATTCTGTGTGGTAGGTATATCAACATCCAAGGTTCTTTAAATTAATAATAAAAAGGGAGCAAAACCTGACAATGATATCCTAGAGAGATCCCAAAAATGGGATCAAACTGTTTAAAAAACCCTTTCTTGTGGCTTCCGGTTTGAGCAGCGGCACCGATGGCGGCTCTTTTGAGCTCGCCGTCCCAGCCGCTCGTAAAGAGGTGTTTTTAACCATCTAAAAACGCCTCGCAGCCAGCGCCGTAAGGTAGAGACCCTTGCAAAGCTCCCAGTGGCCTTTTATGGCCCTGGGGGCGAGCAAGGTGGGACTCCCTGTTTCGGCAGCTGCTGCTCCGGGTGGTTGGGATCCTCCATGGGGTTTTTTTTTCTCCCCGCAGAGCCAGGCACTGCACTCAACCTTTTTATAGTTTCAACTTAAGCAAGATGCGAAAAGGAAAATATTCACCTAACAGCAAGTATTTTAAACTTTGTGGATTTGCCTAAATAAGAAGGATAATGTGGATTTGGATGGCTTGGGACTAGAACAAAGGAATTAAAATGGCGCTATTAATTAACTGAATGGAAATGAACTGAGTACTCTAATTTCAACATTCCTGTTTCTCACGTTGAAATCTGGCATTTAGATTTAAGGAATCACAGAAACATTTGTAAATATTTTTAATGATGTGCCTGACTACTTATGGATTTAAGTCTTGCTCAAAAGGAGATAGTATTTTATGGGAAAACATGTTGCTATTAAAAGGTAAAGGTTTCCCTCACACATATGTGCTAGTCATTCCTAGGCACTCTAGGGGGCTATGCTCATCTCCATTTCAAAGCTGAAGAGCCAGAGCTCTCGGAAGTTGTCTCCATGGTCATGTGGCCAGCATGACTAAACCCCGAAGGTGCACAGAATGCTGTTACCTTCCAACCAAAGGTGGTTCCTATTTTCTCTACTTGCATTTTTACATGCTTTCGAACTGCTAAGTTGGCAGAAACTGGGGCAAGTAATGGGAGCTCAATTCTTTACACAGCGCTAGGGATTTGAACCGCCGAACTGCAGAACTGTTCTGATCAACAAGCTCAGGGTCTTAGCTACTGAGCTATTCTGCTGCTATTATACAGCTGTTATTACATCCTCATTAGTACTCCAATAAAGTATGGTTTTTAGTCTTTAGAAAATCTCACAACTTTCTACAAACAACAAAAGCAGGGGTCTCAAACTCAATTTACCTGGGGGTCGCTGAAGGCAGAGTCTGAGTGAGATTGGGCCGCATAATGGATTCCACAGAGGTCCACTCCCTCTGCGGGCTGCACTAATATTATACTTTCATATCACAGTGGGGGCCACAAGATACCGTCCTGCGGGCCGCAATTGGCTCGCGGGCCGTGAGAATGAGACACTTACAAGTGTATAAATTAAATCACCTTTTTCCTGATGTGAGAACCAGAACTGGTAGGATTTTCAGAGCTGTATGAAAAACTCTGCATTCCAGTTGAGAAATCAAATTGACTCATTTCTTCACTTAAACTGCTATCTACCATATATGATGCAGACGCTAAATAGTGTGGTTCAGCTAGAAAGAAAATAGTCCCCATTAAATAAGAAGCTTCCCAATAAAAATTACAAAATCAGTTAAACAAACCTGTTTGTATGTTTCCAATAAATAACACTAAATAAATTTTCTTCTTTCAAATTTCTTTTCTGAATTTTCTGATTTCATCATTTCATTGCATTTATCCCTTAATTAAAAAAATCTTTAGTGAACATTAATACTAAAAACACCAAGGGACGTGGTCCAGATTGTTATTCCTAGAATTTGTTCTGCTCAGTTGCAGAGTCCACTTATTTTTCACTGTGGTTACCATAGTTATATACCAAAGATGTCATGGCAGCATATAATAAGGCAGCTGGTTTTAAGGTAGCTTCCTGATGCCAATTAGGGTTGAGAGCAGAGGTGGGTTACTGCCAGTTCAGCCCGGTTTGGCTAAACTGGTAGCAGTGCTGGCACCCACCTGGACGCTTCAGCACATGTGCACGAGCAAACTGGTAGTAAACCAGTTAGCAACCCACTACTGGTTGAGAGGGAGTGTCTGGCTCTCAAACCAAGGACTAGAACATGGGTCTCTCCATGGCCAATACAGCACCTTAACACCATACTGGCTCTGTAGATTGGTTTTATTTCTGCTTTCGAAGTATATTTATATTAGTACACATATATTCATGCTCGATTCAGAATAACTTAAGCCATCATCGATTCATCTTTTTTGTAGACATAGAAATTACCTGAATCCCCACTCATTGCTTGTCTGGCTTCTTTCCTAATGGTTATGTAGCGTTTTTTCTTTTCCAGAGGAAACTAGAAAACATAAAAAGCTTTCTGGTATGAACCAGTGATTGCCGCCTAATTACAAATTTAATATATTTATATAATTTCTAAATAAACCAAGAGAAATACAACAAGGAATTATGTGGCATCTTAAACATTAATAAATGCATGATTGCACTACCCAGTTTGTTTCTAGGCATCTGGCTTTTGAATGGCATGCTGGATAGTCATGCTCCAAAAAAGTAGAGAATCTGGTTAGATAAAATTTGGGTTCACTTGCCTTCTACTTTTTATTTAATTTTTGTCACATTAAAAATGACCCTTTGGTAAGATTTTTAGCAGCTAAATAATCATTGTAGGGGCTAAAGCTGGGGATCAATACTGTGGATCAGAAGTTTTCTACATATTCATTTTGTTGAAGACCAGACCCATAACTTCCGCTCCACACCCTAGTATTGGGCTGCAGCCTATTGAGAACCAAGCTGTGCAAGCAGTTGGAGAGTGTATATGTGAAACTGTTTGCATGACAGGCATGTGCACAAAACTATCCTCTTTTACCCCTTCCCTGCTGATCCACAGAGCTAGAAAGATTGGGGACTGCTGTGTTAAGATAAGACAGATTTAAATTCCACCATGCCAAAATTAAGCTTGGAATTCATCATAATTCATATCAAGCAGCAGCCAGCAGGAACAACTCTGCTAACATTTGCCAAAGGACACAATCCATTCACAGTACTATACAGTTATATAAGAATACTAATTCAAGGAAGTATACTTTGATACTTGTTTTTCTGTTTAGACTCCTTTATCTTATTGTAGAACTTTTATAATTGGAAAAAAAAATTCAATAACCTTATCTGGGAACACAAATTCTTATATTATCTAGACCACATTCTAGTATGGTGCTAGATAAAAATGATTACAATTACAGAACATCTAGAGAATAAGAATTCTTACCTCAATCTCTATGGGAAATGAATAGCGATGCTGTAAGTCTAACAAATTTTCAAAAATAAGCAGATTCTGTAGAACAAAAGCAAATTGTAATCTAATCACCATGATTTTACTTTATTACATTTTTTTAATTTAGTCATGATATATCGTTACTACTCAATATACAACCTAGGCAGCTACATACAATTTTTTAAAAAGCGGTATTACATACAAAAATAAATATAAAAATACAATATTAGCTGAAAACAGCTCAAACACCAAAGACAAATTTACTTAGAAGTAACTCATAAGACCTCTGGATTCAGGAAGCGTCAAAATCTAAGGCCGTTTATATTTTATAGGATTGCGTCTGATTCATTTTGTCCTCATCCAGTTTCCTCAGAGTCTTTCTACAAAGAACCTTGACAGCATTACTTGGACAAGCAAGGGCTGATATGTACAACATCAGGACGCTGACATATAACTTCATATAAGAGATGACCTAACCAAGAAGCCTCATTTAGACATTAAACAGGAATGGATAGAACTGAACCATGAGGCCCCCCACTGAGTAAGAGCTGGGTACAAGGGTCACTAACAAAAATGACAGGAACCCATTTTAGAGAAAAAAAAAGAGCCCTTGCAATACCATCTCTCCCATTCCCAAATCTCCCAAACCAGCCAAGAAAGATACCATGATCAATGGCATTTAAGGCAGCATTTGCTACATTTTGTATTCTTCTACCTATTGATAAGAACACAATTCAACCAATTTTGGAGGATGAAGGTGATTCTTACTATAAAAATATTTTAAAAGTTTATTCATTCAAATTCCTTTAATTTCATCTTGGTGTCCATTTATTTATTCATTTGTTCGTTTATTCAGTCATTCTATTTATATAGTTGCCAACTGAACTGCATAACTCTTACAGTAATTTAAAAACTACAAAATCAATGAACTCAAACCATAACAAATATATAAAACCAAATTAATATTAACAAAACCAACAGGCAGGGTCTAAAAAATACTCAACATATCCACCGTGTAGTCTGTTGACCACCTTTCTACACCAAAATTCCATTTTGGAACTAGTATCTGTTTACTACCACGTACTTTGTCTGGTTTTTCAGTGAACAGAAAACCTTGATAGAATTTACTTTCATTGAAGACACGGCTGATAACGGCAATGGCACAATTATATGCGGCACAATGAAACTGCCTTCTGTTTTCCAACAACTGTGTTTCACCTGACATGTTTTCTGTAAAGGCATCATAACAGGACCTTGAAAGGAATTTAATAAAAAGGAAAAAATATCAAGACTTTTTAAAAAATGTGTGTATTCTTTCCAAATCTGCTGTGTATGTGTGCACTAGAACTGCTAATACATCTGAACAACATCAGGGCTATTAGTTGAGATCTAATTTGCTGCATGAATACATTCCAGCAAATACCAAACTAAAGTGGTAGATAGCTCTAGTTAAGATCTATTTATTTATTTGGCTAATATTCCATTCCAATCATAACCAACCCTCAATCTACGGTGTACCCTATTTATATAAATAAGGCTAAAAGATACAAATACTATAAATAATACAATAAATGTATGTAAAACATAAATAATACAATACAAAGGACAAGGCCAGAGGAAAAAAGTAAAAGTGTACATTCAGTAATCTCCAAACTGCAGAGGGCAGCAGTTTGTAAGTCATCCTAGAGCAGGGGTGTTAAAATCCAGTCGTCACGGTGGTGTCACGTGACATATTGGGACTTTCCCCCCTTCACTAAACCAGGGCGGGGCAGGGCCAGCATGTGATGCATCCGGCCTGCAGGGTGCCCTACAACATTTTTAAAAGTCAGATTTTGATGGCCTATCTTTATCTCGTGTGCCTGAAAAGGATTCAGACCAGTAAAAATATTTTTTATTGAATTGCTAACCAAAATAAAACTTATGAAAGAAAGCAACATAATTTTTCTTTAAGATTTTCAGAATAAACCTTTAAGGTCAAGAAAGAATTGTGAATTTTCTTCTAAACAAATAGGAAAAGTTTATTAAGTGTTCATCATTATTAATAGTGTAATTATGGCTTCTCCATGTAGCTACCATGACACTTTTAAGACAATATTTCAAAATATTTTTTTACTGACTGTCATAACCAAATTAATTATTGGCAATACTATTTTAAAGCATACATGAAAAATTCTCACTTTATAAGTGTTTTTGTAAGTTCATTCCCCTCTACATGGGTAGAAGTCTGAAAAGCTTGGTTAATTCTGGAATCTTTAGAATGTACATCTTCTTTGGACAGACGGGAGTACATAACTTCTAGAATCTTGTAATAGCTTATTTTCTTGATTAGCTGGGTTTCAAAAGAAGTTTCATTTGACTGGAAAAATAAATTAAAGGAACAAATTGTCAAAGGAGCTTCATACATGAATCTGTGCTTTATTTTTTTTAAAAAATAATAAACAGCAATAATTCATTATTACCTTTGTAAACCTGGACTTCAGTGTAGCCATAGCTTCTATGATAATCTTAGTTAGGAATTCTTTCAATGCATCTAAGCTGCAGTGAACCAACAGAATGAGAAGACATCGATCTACATAAGCTTGTCGGGTTATATTTGAGCGAGGGGTTTCACTCTGAAACATCTGGTACACAGTATCCAACAACAGCACTTGGCTTTCACAGCTGCCCCTAAACACCACAATAAATTTAAGTAGAATCTTCAGCTACTTTCCTACTTATAAATTATATATATCCATATTTTTTTAGTGAATTCTTTTTAAACCAGTGACTTCGTTAAGTCATCTTGAAACAAGTAGACACATATTTTTAAGACAAATGCACCTTACTTAATGCTACAAACCAATCTATTTTTCTATGTATCAGAGACAAACTCCAGCTGAATATCACAACCCATATTACTGCTATAAAAATCATGTGTTGTGCCTTCCCTAATATGAGCATCGCCAATAGGAAAGCAAGTGAAATACATATAAATACAAATTATACGTATGCATTTCAATGTGTAAACATAGCATAGCAGCTGTCATTGTTCACATTTTAAGTCTTTAACGTATTACTGAACTCTTGTTTTTTAATCATGCTTTTAATATAATGCGATTAAAAAGTATGTTTTACTGACTACCTTTTGGCAATTCTTTTGAAGTTAATCTCAAATAATTTCTCCATTATATGTTTATGGTCTCTACAAAGAATTTCTGTCATCAGCTCCAACAATGTAGAATTCTGGGATTGTTCTAGTGCATCTAAAAACTAAAACATAGAATAATTATACAGTTAGAGAATATAATAGAGAAGGTTAGTAAGATTGTAAAGTTTTGTGTTCCAAAGTTTCTCTGAAACCAATTATGAGGCAGTAACAGCTCTTAAAAGAAATTGAAAATAAATTTTTAGTCCAATAAACATACAATAATCTGCTTGTTTGCTTGCAAACACACACACACAAACATATTCATAATTTCATTTACATAAAGGTAGTGTGCCTACAATATACATGATTAAAAGAAACAAATCAGAAAGGGCTGTTTCCATACATTAAAATGTATTCTTAGGCTTATATAGAGAAATTCATTTTTGTTTCTGGTATGTTTAACATTGATATGGATGGCCATCTCACTAGAACAATTCTGGGTGCCAACAGCCTTTTTAAAATAAGATACAAAGGTGAAATCCCTTTAAAAATTAAGGAATTTAAACTTTTAAGGTTATGTCAACTGATAATTATAATTTCTAAAAGTATGAAAATACTTAACAATTACACATGAAATTTAGCTAAGTTTTTAAATAGCAAAATCTTATTACAAATAAGATAATTTCTCTTTATAATACCGTAATATTGCATAGTCTGTTTGTTCCAATAGTTTAGTTCATAGATTTGTTAGCTTTATATCAATTTGGACTTAGAATTAGCAATATGCTAAAAATAAATAAACTATGCAAAAAGTCATTTCTAGATTTTTTTTCACTTACTTTTTTTATGCAGTCCACATAGTTATTGTACTTTAAAGTTCCCTGAGGAAACTCATCTGATGTCGAAGGGAAATTATATGCTACAAGTTGATCAAGTGCATGTTTAAGGCTACAAAGTCTTTCTCCAACAAGTTTAGTGAAGAATGGCAAAATAATAATTGCTTGACTCTGAAATACATACAATTTACAATGTTTCATGTTAAATCTAAAATCATATTACCTTTTGAGAAACTTTGATGCAAAAAATAACACACAACAATATAAGAACGGTAAATTCTGGTCAGATTAAAATTAACCAATTTTCACATTGAACTCTGAAAATGATTTAAGTTTTCATCTTAACACTGGTTAATTACAAATTCTGAATAGCATTTGGACCAATGTAAACTGTAAACATTTAAGACTGAGCAGGGAAAACAAGTATAAAAACAGCAGGCCACACCATAATCCTTGCTCAGATGTAACAGATGATAATTTGTGAAGTCTAGTTGGCTTGCATATTTGACCATTATCCATACAAACACATCATAACCTGAAATGGCCTTGGCAACTTTAGCTTTAGTTAACTGGAGAATTTGTCGTTTCTTCAAAAACTGGTTTCTTACTTTTTAATTATTAAGTGCTAAGAAATATAGATTACAAATGAGAGCTGAAACCACTCATATGGTTAAGAGAGACTCTGATGGATATTTTAGTAGAAATCTTTAACCCTGTTAATTCTATTTAACAGTCAGGTTTTCCTCATGTTCTTCCCTGCGGACAATATTCCCTTCATGAGTGAAGGCATATACGTTTCCCAGGATAATGTGGAGGATCCAATCTGGGTCGGTCACCAGGACCACAGGTTTTGTTTTCTGAGCTTTTGGACTCAGGCAGGGGACTCTCTTTCCCTGAAGAAGAGCTCCAACAAGAGTCCCAAAACTCAGAAGACAAAACTTCTGGTCCTGGTGACCTACCTAGATAGGATACTCTTCAATTTATCTGCCAGCAACAGATTACATGGGGATGGGCTCCATTTACTCAAAGAAAGCCCTAAATACACATATACACAGTAAACATATGAATATTTATCCTTAAATGGTGATACTGGGACAACTTCCATGAAGCATCCTCAGACTTACTCAGAGTCCTTGAGAGTCAGGCAGCATTAAATAACAATAATAATAATTCTCATTGTAGTTTAATGTTTCTAGCTAATCTGAATAAAGCTAAATGGCCACTGTATTCAACACATTCTTTATTTACACTAATAAGCATGCATAATGCACTTGCCTTGAGATTTAGACCCAACGTCTGGTCCATAAGCAGACATGTGTATGTGTTAAAAACATGGGGAAATGCCTCATGATGAGTAAATGACACTGAAGAGTCAATCTTGAAAATATAAAAGAATTTATATTTTAAAATACACTTAATTAAAATAGTAATCTAACAGTATGCCACAGCATTTCATTAAGAAAAGTTTACATGATCTGTTTTATATTTCTATATACAATATATTTCTATACTTTTGTGTCATGTAGAGCTCTTAAGAACTCTTACATTAATTACATTAATAAATGCAAAAAACAGCAGCATAATGCCTACTAAAATCAAAGCATGCTTTCAAAGAAATAACAGTTTTATTATAATTTAATTTCATATTAGTCCCAATTCTAAATATATGCAGACAAATAACAAATTCTCTCAATTATACAATGAGATTGGATACCATAAACCAAACTGACAGAAAATTGGATAAAAGATTGGACAAAAGATTGACTACAATATTGGATAGCTGTACAAATACCACTGACATTTAAAAATAATTA
>JAPKID020006105.1:0-10803 GCA_026931265.2 Tropidonophis doriae | reverse complement strand
AAACCGAAGCATGTTGATCAATATACATTTTAAAAGAAATACATGTAAGATTGACAATTTTGTGGTTCTTCATTTCAAGGTGCCAATTTCCTCCATAATAGGAGGAATAAGAAAAAGAACTTGAATAGATAGGTAGAAGAGATAGAAGAACATGGTAGATTATGCATGGCTACTTGTGCCAGAGGAAATCTCTTTTTTCTTGCCAGTTTGGAACTGTCCTCCCATTTTTACCTTTCTTGAGAACATCTGAATTCTTTGAAATTAAGGAATCGTTTCAGGCAGTGGTGGGTTTCAATTTATTTTACTCCTGGTTCGTATGCGCAGAAGTCTGTGGGTGGATGGGTGGAGCCTCTCTCTGTCACCACTACTGGTTTGCCCAATCCAAGACAAACCAGCAGAAATCCATCTCTGGTTTCAGGTCAATGGCTTTTGCTCAACCAACCCAGTTTATATTACAGCCCAAAATATATTGTATATAAATCAATTAAATAATTACTCAGGTCTTAATTTAGAACATGGAACCACATAAACAGAAAGAAGTAATTCAGGGGACCATAGAAGGAGAGGGTTTGGGTTTGAAGGACAAGAGAAATACACAGAAAAGACTCACCATAAAAGACATAGAGCAATTTTGTATGAAAGAAGGAATGTAATTTAAATGTGCCATTATTACAGGTAAAGTTTGCCTTTTTTATTTTTAGTGCTTTAGTGTTCCATATTATGGGTTAAGAGGTACATCATAAATATTGTTTATAGCCCATTTCAATATTTCCAGATTCAACATGGCCATCAACATGGTTTCCTTGGTTGGCTTGTTGTTGAATTTTCCCTTTTCTTATTGTTCCAATTTTCTTGGATAATAAATAATGAAATACAAACAGTTATAGCAGTCACAAAAAAGGAATATAGTGTGGTTCTAAAAAGAAAAAAAACACCTTTCTTCCACTATTGGGATTAAAAGAAATTAGATCTAATAGAAAGCAGGAAGGAAAGAGAACTATTTAATCAGTCAGTCTGCATAATATCCATTTATACAAATGTGGAATTAATTCAGTCTTTAAAATTGTTAGTAAATCTAGCAATGGCTCATATTTGGGGGGGAGTCACCCTAGAAACACAGCTACTATAGGAGGAGTGGCAGATGCTGGTGGTGGCATCAGCAACAGGAAATAGCCTAAAATCTCTACATAGCTACAATTGGATTATATTATCTTTAACTCTGTTAACCCTTATCTATTGCTAAAATAGTGCTAATCATTAGTTGAGTAGATGACTGTGAGTAGGCATGAGCAATAAATGAGTTTAATTGGAAGTTCACATTTGGTCCTGGTCTTTTGAACCTGACAGCTACTCCTCAATGAACATGTGGTAGTTATGGCTAGGGGGACCTTCACACAGATTATTTAGTGCAACAACTTTGGTCTTTCCTAGACTGAGGGACATGGTACTTGTCTTGATCACTTCTTGTTTGAACTACTACAATGTGGGAATGCTCTGGAACACCACTTGGACTATATAAATTGTCCAGAATGCAATGACATGCAGAGTGTTGGGTTTCCCTATATTCATGCCTAGTGTTTGAGCTGCACAGGCTCCCAATGTGCTTTCCAATTCACTTTTAAAATCCTACATAGCATAAAATCCAGGTATCTACAGGACTTCCTTTCCTTGAGGATATCAACTTGTACCACAGGAACAAATTCCACACCTAGTGGAAGATCAAACTGATTCCTGAAAACCCTAGCAGGTAACACTGTCTCCCAAAGGACAGATAAGGGGATAGAGAGTCAGCCATACTGGACTGAATTCTTACTAATAGAGAGGAAATGATACATGTTGAAGTTATAGGACCCAAACTAATGAGAGTTTGACCTCCCTCAGATTCAGCCTGGTCATCTCCTTTAGGACCAGCATATCGTCCCCTCTGAGGATATTTGCTTTTTTCACTAAGATAGATATAATAGACAGGCTGCAGATCTGTTCCCTAAAACATTACCACCTTGTGGGTCCTAGGAAGCCAGCCTTTTCAGTTGTAACTCCTGCCCTATTGAACCCCCTAGGCTTGCATTCCAACAGGAT
This sequence comes from Tropidonophis doriae, assembly GCA_026931265.2. Classification (NCBI taxonomy): domain Eukaryota; kingdom Metazoa; phylum Chordata; class Lepidosauria; order Squamata; family Natricidae; genus Tropidonophis; species Tropidonophis doriae. Next base: position 8,724 of record JAPKID020006105.1, on the reverse strand, counting down.
TCTCCCCCTTTTAAAATTCTGGAGATGTGGTTCTTCTCCAGGGGGATAACATATGGTTAGTGAAGGCTGAGAATGTGGTGGCATGCATCAGTGAAGGGTAGTTTTGGTAACAGGTATTTCTCTTTTTGGATCTGTGTATATTAAGGGTTTTTTTCTGAGCTGTAAGCGGTCCAGAGTTTGCTTTAAGATGGTCAGATGGACAACTGTTTTATTTATGTATGCAGGACAATATTAACCATTTGCTTCCCTATCTCTTAGTATCAGCTATTATTTATTTTGTACTAGCTGATAACCCAGCATTGCCTGGGTATTTATTTATAGGTGGAAAATGTCCAGACCATATGTAATTTCTAATGTTGGATTTGCCCCCTTACCAGAGTGGAGTACTTGTGGAGTACTGTAAAGCTGTTACCATTGCAACTCCACTGTGCTCTACAGTAGAAGTCATTTTACGGCAGTACAGTAGAAGACATTTTAAGGCACAATAGGATGTATCGTAACAGAACACACAAATTGAGTGTTTTAGGGGTGTCTTATCCCCACAATATTTCTTAGCAGAGAGTAAGTCATCCGTGTACCAAGTTTGGTTGAAATTGTTCGAGGCATTCCAGAGTTATGCTAGAACACACACACACACACACGTACATACATATGTATCATATGGTGTAACAGAATGTAGCGTTAATGCACAACATTCACAAAAACAAAAAAACTTTTTTTTTCCAATATTTGCACCTGCCATGGTTGGTCAGTATCATCTGACAACCATAGAAGATCTTTCTTGAAAGATGAAAAGAGATATAAAAGAAATATTACTTTCTGTTTTCTCAGATATTGAAAAATGCACCAAGTGCCCAGATGATCAATATCCAACTGAGAGCAGAGTCCAATGTATCCCAAAAAGAATAACCTTCCTCTCCTATGAAGAACATCTGGGCATCATCCTGGTCTCAATTTCTCTACTCTTGTTCCTATCCACGGGATTAATTTTAATCATATTCATTAAATACCTAGAAACTCCCATTGTCAAAGCCAACAACCGGGGCCTCTCCTATATCCTCCTGGTCTCCCTCTTGCTTTGTTTTTTGTCCTCCTTTTTCTTCATTGGACAGCCAAGAAAAGCCACCTGTCTTCTTCGACAAACTGTTTTCAGCATTGTCTTCTCAGTAGCTGTGTCTTCTGTGTTGGCCAAAACAATCACAGTAGTACTGGCCTTCCTTGCCACAAAACCAGGGAATAAAATGAGAAGATGGTTGGGGAAGAGCTTGGCCAACTCTATCATCCTTTCTGGTTCTGCTGGACAAATTTCCATCTGTGCCTCATGGCTTGGAGTTTCTCCCCCATTTCCTGACTCTGACCTGCACTCCCAGCCTGGAATGATCATCCTGCAATGCAATGAAGGCTCTGTCACCATGTTTTATGTTGTCCTTGGCTATATGTGTTTCCTAGCTGCCATTTGCTTCACTGTAGCTTTCCTAGCCAGGAATCTGCCCGGAGCATTCAATGAAGCCAAGCTGATCACATTCAGCATGCTGGTCTTCTGCAGTGTCTGGATCTCCTTCCTGCCCACCTACCTGAGCACGAAAGGAAAATCCATGGTGATTGTTCAGGTGTTCTCCATCTTGGCCTCCAGTGCTGGACTCTTGGGTTGCATCTTCTTTCCCAAATGCTACATTATAATCCTGAGACCAGATCTAAACACTAAGGAATATCTAACAATAAAAGTAGGGAAATGAGTGTGATATTGTTTCTTAGGCTTATAATATTTTATTTTTTCATTGCAGTTATTGGGCTTTTGTATTCTTCCTTTGCATCAATGTGACAATTAAGGTTATTTAAAACTGAAGAAAATAAACATATAAAGAATGTAAGACTAATGAAATTAAATTCCAACATAATCACCAAACAGAAAAAAATAATAATTAAAATTGTCATGCAGGCAGAGATGAACAAGCTAAGAAATAAGATATATTAAGTAAAGACAGCTGAATAGATGAGACAAGACTCCTCAAAGAGAGAGGGAAGGAGTCTTTTGCCTGAGGTATCTTGAATATGAAACTCTAAATCTGTGTGAACATAGTCACTTTCTCTCTATATGACTTTCTCTTGAAAGTAGGTGTGAGTAGTGGCGCTGGGTATCAAGATCATGCAGATGATCCCACTTAAAACATTCTGGATGTCTACATCAATTTTTTTTCTGGAGGTATTAGATGAATGATGGATCTTATGGGACCTGAGAATTCTATGACTCTCTGTTGAGTCACAACTATCCTAACATCCTTTCTGGATCCTGCTTCAAAACAGCACCTGGAAAGATCCAGAGAAGGAAATGGAAACAGCTATGAATTCTATTAGTCTCTTATGCAAATCCAGATCCAAGCCATAGGATCCTTTTGTCCCCAGATTGGAAGTTTGCAGCATGCTGCTATGTGAATGAAAAAATAATCCCATTTTTTAAAGGTAGAAAATAGCAGGAAGGCATCCCTGAAGCTTCACTTTCTAGACTAGTGGTTCCTCACCTTTTTTGGCCATGCCCCACCTAAGCATATTTAAAATCCTGATGATATCCCCTCCCCTGTCACATATAATTCTTAGTTTACTCAAAAAGTAAACTCTGCTCACACAGAGGAAGCCTAAAAGGCCAGTAATTTGGTTTAAACAAGGTTCAAATTGCCCCCCTGTGGGGCGTGGGGCCCATGTTGGGAACCACTGGTCTAGAATTAACTAGGAAGCTGCAGGAAGAGTTCATCTTCTCTTGAAGCTACCCAAAGCCACACCCAATCCTAGGGAATTAAAAAAAATGTATATGGAATATCTGAGATTGCTAGTTCTCAGGGCCATAGGTTCAACTGAAACAAGATATGTTGCCTGAAATCTGCATTTTTTTAATTGTAGGCCAGTATTTCTACCCAAACCAAGTGTAAGGAAAAAAAGCTTCCAAGACTGCAAAAAGGAGAAAAGAAGATAATAGTTTCCAAACCTTCCTGAGTAACTTCAGCTGTGATAGGATATTTTGGTTGATAGTAAGTTTCTGCCTTTTGAAAATTCCCAGTTGCTTTACAATGAAGGACTGACTCATTGTGGAAAACCACCACACTTATAATGTTCAGGTCAGCTGCTAGATCTCCATTGGGGCCCAGATAAAGTTTCACCCATGAAATATTCCAAAACACATTCTTGTCCAGGAAGTGATGAAACTAGAATGGAAAAATCCAGTGATTCCAAAAAGAAAACAAAAAACTATTTTTTAAATCCCCCTTAGTCTTTAGACATTTAAGTTGCAGCCATTCCTGGATCAGGAATCCCTGTGCTCAGCTATTAAATCCCTGGTCATCTCATGGTTGGACCATTGTAATGTGCTCTATACCAGGGATGGGTTCCTGCCGGTGTTGCTGTCGATTTGCTTTGTGTGCTCACGCATGGTTGACTATAAATTGTTCTGAGCATGCACAGAACATGATAAAATTACTAAAACAACACCAGGGAACACCGTTTTGGGGGCGTGGCCAGCCTCAGTCACTGCTGGTTCTGTGACACTGGCTAAAATACCACTACTGGTTTGGCTAAACCGTGCTGAACCAGGAGCAATCCACCTCTGCTCTACATGGGGCTACCCTTGAAGAATATTATGGCATCATGGGAAGTTTTGGGGAGGGCGACATGCAAGAACTGTAACACCACTGCTCCACAACACCACTGCTCCACAAGGTGCATTGTTTACCAATCTGCTTCCAGGTACAATTCAAGATGTTGGTGATCAACATGGTGTGGATCCAGGTTACTCGAGGGACCATCTAACCCCATTGGGATTGGTCCATCCTACTTGTGCTGGCAGAGGAGGGTTGCATGGGTCCCATCAGCCTGATTATTCTGGCTGACAGAAGGAGGGATCTCTCTACTATTGCTTCTGTCCTCTGGAACATCTGGCCCTTTCCTTTTCATAAGGGCTGAAAGATGTGGCTCTGCCAGTTGGCTTGGAGCCCTAGTGGGGGAACAGCACAATGGAGGTGGTTGATTGAGTAATAACAGATCCCTCCTCTCTGCCACTCCGCTCCCACCCTCCCCATGTGTTCTTGGTTTTAATGTCTGATTTAACTTTTTATGTTTTAACTGTGTATGTAACTGTAAACTACACAAAGTTACCCTATGGTAAGATGGGTGGATAAATAGATAAATAAATAAATAAATATAAATAAACAAACCAACAAACCAATTCTACATAAGCCATGATATAAGTAAAATAATGACATTTCAAAAGGCCTTTTTGTGCAATTTTTTTCTGGCATGTCAACAACATTCCCATTGCACCAGTGTCATTCTTGAAGTATTTTGATGAGGCATTTCAGGGCTCACATAATCTAAGGACAGAGGAGAGATAGGATACCTCAACTATTCAAAAGAGAATGGGGGCTATCTTGCAATTCAGCTGGATTAATATGAAGGATGCATTGTCTGACTGCCCTTTAATTTTTTTCAAGCAAAATCATTGGCCAAGTCATGTATGCAAAACAACTTGGGCCCTTTTCTAGGTTTGGCCTGATGGAAAGTAGTTCCACATTTCAACATTTCTTCTGGTCATAAGCTGCTTCCTTGTCTTCAAATCTGGCCTCAGAATGACAGTTTAGCACTTGGGGATAAAGATGCAGGCTTGAAGACAAGGGCTGGAGGACAAGATGGAGAAGACCTGAAGAGCCACCATGTATTTCCCTTTGATGCTCAGGTAGGTGGGCACAAAAGTCACCAAAACACTGCGTCTCGGTGCTCCTCTAACCACCCACTGCATCCCTCTCCAAGCAACTGACATCCACGCAGGCAAAATCCCAAGGCAGCTTTAAGGCACCCTAGGGATTTCTTGCCAGGCATTACACTCCCACAGGCCTTCCCTCTGCTTCAAAAGCCTATGCTTGTAGTCCTCAGTGAGGTGCTGTGAGGCCAGGCAAGGTGCCCCTTGATGTGAGTGATGTCAAGTTGGCCACACCCACCCAGTCACATGACCACCCAACTACACCCACCCAGCTGGTCTTTGAATCTTACCACTGGTAAAAAGTACTGGCATGCCAACCCTGTCAGGAAGGCACAGTTTATAAAGGTGTTTGTTGCAGGACATTCCTCACTAAAAGGCAGAAGGCCTGTTTAGCACCTCATCTTAGCTAAGCTAAGAGAGAGATTGGACCTTCATCTGAAGCTTAATTGAATGGGAATTGCTGAGAAAGAACAGATCAGAAGGAAGAGAAGGAGGACCCAAACCAGTTAGATCTGTTGAAGGTGCAACACCACATCATTCTCATTCTCATTTTCCTTGAAATACTAGCTAAAACTCAGAGGAATGAAAATACTGATTCCCAAAGAACAATGAAAGACCTTTCTAACTAACTTTGAAGATACCTGTCAAGCTTACAGTACTCCAAAGTCCAGGACATGGCTCATTTTGTCCTCTCTTGAATGGTTGCTTAAGCCAAATGCTGGCTATCCTGTATATTGGAGGAAAATGAAGGCTACAAACTATTTTAAAAAACATGAATATTCATTGTTTCTTTCTTTATTTTATTATTTGAGGATTATTTTGAATTTTTTAATGTATTTTTATTAAATAATTTTTATTTTTCAAAACAAACACAACACAAACATTAAAAAAAACCCAAACAAAAACAAAAACAAAAAAACCTTTCTTACTATGTATCAATTGATTTCCAAAAGAGTAGATGAATAACTAAGTATATATATATATATATATTTTCCATGCATTCCTTTCATCATCACCCATAGTTCATGCAAATTCTAGTATTTTCCGGCGGCTGGAAACGATCTCCCTATTACAATGTATTTTATATGAGCCTCCCATGGACAATCATTAGGAAGGCACCACTGGTCCACAATTATAGAGACACTCGTTCCACTCATATTACCATTGCTCCCATCAGCGATTCCAGATCTTATCCATAACTAGAGCTTTTGCTGCCAACTTACTAGAGTTCATAATACATTAAGAATGTTTATGGAGATTCTTAATCACCCTGGTGATGGTTCAGTTGTGGGATTAATTTTTTTTTACTACTGGTTCTGTGGGCATGGCCTAGTGAGCTTGACATGGCTTCATGAGCATAGGTTGGTGGGCATGGCAGGGAATGGATACTGTAAAAATCTCCATTTGCTCCCCACTCCAGGAGAAGGTTACTGCAAAATCCTCATTCATTCCTAATCAATAGGGACTAGGGAAGCAGAGAATAGATGTGCGCAGGGCCAGTTAGAGGTGTTATTTACTACTTCTCCAAATTTCTCAAAATTTCTGCTACTGGTTCTCCAGAAATTCTCCTGGTGGGAGCATGCTGAATACCACCTCTGTCATTGTTGTACCAAAGGTGCTTTTTCAAGAGGAAATTGGACTGTCTTTATTTTTCTTGAAGATGTTTCACTTTTCATCGAAGAAGCTGAAGTGAACTGAAGAAGCTTCTTGGATGACAAGCAAAACATCTTCAAGCAAAACAAAGAAAGTTCAGTTGCCTCTTGAAAAAGCACCTTTTGGACAGCATATTAAGAAGTGCCTTCTTGCAGAACACAGGAAGCATATCTGGAAAGATTAATCCATTCATTATTAATCTCTAATACTGTAGATTCCTTTTGAATTCATGTACATTAAATATGAAATGCTTCAGGTCCTAAGACATTCCCAATTTTCATAGAACTTAGCTGTGTATTTATTACAAAATAGTATTTTTTATTATCTTCATCTTATTTTGTAAAGAGATGTTAGATGTTAAAATACGTGTTTGTGGTATCAGCTGTTGCCCCACGGAGCTAATGACTCTTGAACTGTAAAAGGAGAGGTTGTTTAAAAAAATATAATCCTTTTGATTTTCTCAGATATGGAAACATGCACCAAGTGCCCAGATGATCAATACTCAAATAAGAAGAGAGTCCAATGCATCCCAAAAGTTATAACCTTTCTGACTTACGAAGAACATCTGGCCATCATTCTAGCCTCTTTTGCTCTACTATTATTTCTAACCACGGGATTTATTTCAATCATATTTATTAAATACCTAGAAACTCCCATTGTCAAAGCCAACAACTGGAACCTCTCCTTCATCCTCCTGGTCTCCCTCCTGCTTTGCTTTTTGTCTTCTTTTCTCTTCATTGGTCAACCAAGGAAAGCCACCTGCCTTCTCCGACAAACAATGTTCAGCATTGTGTTCTCAGTTGCAATATCTTCTCTCTTAGCCAAAACAATCACGGTGCTGCTGGCTTTCCTAGCCACAAAATCAGGAAATCAAGTGAAGAGATGGTTGGGGAAGAGTTTGGCCAATTTCATTATCCTTTCTTGCTCTGCTGTCCAAATCATCATCTGCTCCATCTGGCTGGGAGTTTCTCCCCCTTTCCCTGATACTGACTTTCACTCTCAGTCTGGAGAGATCATCCTGCAATGCAATGAATGCTCTGTCACCATGTTTTATATTGCCCTTGGGTACATGGGAATCCTGGCTGCCATCTGCTTCACAGTGGCTTTCCTGGCCAGGAATCTTCCTGGGGCCTTCAATGAAGCCAAACTGATCACCTTTAGCATGCTGGTTTTCTGCAGTGTCTGGTTCTCCTTTCTGCCCACCTACCTTAGCACCAAAGGAAAATACATGGTAGTTGTTCAGGTCTTCTCCATATTGTCCTCTAGTGCTGGGCTGTTGGGTTGCATCTTCATCCCCAAGTGCTACATTATCATACTGAGACCAGATCTGAATACAAAGGAGCAGCTTAAAATTAGAAGAAATGTAGAAATATGAGAGAGGAATTTTAAGCCTCAACATTTTCCAATCATCCACATGTAGAAAATGGTCCAAATGCTAGTGATTTTGCTTGAAATAATTAAAAGGTGTTTTGAAAGATAATGTCCCCAACCATGTACCATAATTTTCCAAAACGTTAATTATGACTGTTAACAAATGTAGTAAATACTTAATTGGTGGAGGTGTTTATATGGCTATCTGTCATTTAATTCATTGTATGATTAAGATGCTGGCAGTCACTAAAATGAACTTCACATATTTAAGAAAAGTCAATGGGATCCATTCTTTTAATTGGTGGTACAGAATAAAATTTAGATTATCTCATTTTTACTACAGAAAAAGGAAACATTTCTGCATTTTTCTACCCATGATAAACACCTTATTGGGCATGGGAGTGTAGAAGAGAAAAACCATTCTTTCTTGTCCATCCACAGCTCAACTCTGATAAGAGGATGTCAAGAAAAGCAGATGCTTCTTTTTCAAAGTTAAGAAAAATAGACGATCTCTACTGATTATTTATTTCATAATTTCAAATCAGGTTCATCAGCTGCAAAGGGTGAACCAAAGATGAAATGAGACAGAAAGAAGGAAAAAACTATTAGATTAATGAGATCATTCATTGTAAAAGTAGTGGCTGTGCAGGAACTTATTATATTTGTTAACAGTCATAGTTACTCATTTTATGTGTTGGTTGGGTGTTTCTGTCTGCATGTGTCCTTTAATGATTCTACATTTCATGTGAAATAATGGGTCACACTTCCAATTATTACTTATTGGAAAAGATAAAAAGGCAAAGGGACAGAAAGAGATTGAAAGTCAGTCAGAAATCTTAGTAAAACAGCAAGGACAATATGAAGAATAAACCAAAACTGAATTTTATTTTATTTTTTATTGAAAAAGTTTTACAAAAACACAATTGGGGGGGGGGGGGGGGGGGGGGGGGGGGGGG
>JAPKID020006104.1:0-10804 GCA_026931265.2 Tropidonophis doriae | reverse complement strand
GAGACAGCGACTGGGGTGGGGGGTGGGGTATTTGCCAGCTCTTCCAACTACTCAAAATTTCCACTACCGGTGTACCACCTGAATGCCACCTCTGGTTAATAGCCATTCCTTCTACCTAGAGAATTGCAGATCTTTGAAGGAAAGGAAGAGGACTAGAATGTGCAAGAGGATTCCCAGGAGAACTCAACAAAATATAATACCCAGAAACCTCTGCTGATAGGATGATCAAAGAGTGCTAAAGTGAGATAGAGAAGCAGTACAGATGCTGAACTACAATTCCCAGCCTGGTCTGTGCTGAAGAACACTGAAAACTGGAGCAGAGACACCTGGGAAGCTGCAGGTTTGCTATCCTTTCAAAACAGGTTCAGGAGAGCCACAGCCCACCCACAAATCTAACACATATTTGAAGAAGGATATTGGTATGCTGGACCCAATGGGTGTCATTCAGCCAGTCTGTGCTATTGTCCTCATGCAGCAAGCGCTCGTACATCAGCCTCAAGTATTTCATGTCTTCCAAATCTAGACCTGAATTCCAGATGTCATACAGGATTGTCATCTGTTCAAATTCACTGCGTGTCTCATAGACTGGGGGCGGAAGAGGGGGCTGGGCAGAGGTGTGCTTATGCGAATGAGAGCGCAGAGATCTTCTACGAATCTCCCCTTCGTCACTGCTGTCAAGGCTCTCATCGTCCTCTTCCTCTTCCTCCTCCTCCTCACTCTCAGAAGGGAACAGACTCTCTGGGTCAAAAAGTAATGCTCCTGGATCCTTTATGGCCTCCTCCTTTAGGCCAGGTGGAGGTTTCTTCTGTGGCAGCGGCTGGTCTGGGACAGCAGGTACCTTAGGTTTTTCAAGAAGTTGGGGAGGTGGAAGTGCCAGTGCTACAAAATCGCCCACTTCAGATTCAGTTTTGACTTCATTGGCATCTGCCACGATCTCCTCAGGAGCCTCCAGGACCTCACCAATGTGCTCATTATATATGTCCATCTGCAACAGGTCAGCAGAACCAAGCAGCGTTGCCTCATCGTGTTTCCGGGGGACAGTTACTGGTGCTGCACGCACTGCCATGGCATAGTTATGCTCCATGAAGATGCTGCTGACTTCAAGGGATAACACGGGTGGCAGAAGCAAACGCTTCGCCTCCTGAGATTCATCTGAGGTCTCCTCCAAGTCCTCTTTACCTGCAGAAGTGGGCATCTTGAGAGCCACGTCTGCCAATACAGCCAGGTCAGGCTGATTTGCCAGCTCCAGTAGTGAGGAAGCCCCCATCTGTTCGCGTATGAGCAGCCTATCTTCCTCTGGGGGTTGTGGTACCCTCAAATGCTCTGAGCTTCGGGAGCGAGAACGGTTTCGGGAGCGACCCGTTGGCATATCCTCTGACCAACATTTCACAAGAGAAGCGTGGTCTGCTGGCAGGTTGCTGATTGTCCTTTGATTGGCTTTTGGAGGCTCGCGCCTGCGGCTCGGAGGAGCCACTAGCTTTACCGGGGAGGCTGTGGGAGGCTGTGGGCAGATAACTGGAACTGGGGCATCTGAGTTTAAGGACACTTGGGGTGGTAGCATGGGTTCCACAGGAACTAATGGAGATTGTGCTTCTTCTGTGGGGACAGGAGGAGGAGGAGGAGGAGGTGGGGGCGGTGGGGCTATGAGACTCAAAGATGCCAATTCCAGGGGCTTCTCCAAGGTTCCTTCATCCTCACCAGGAGCTGAGAAGGACACCGTTTTCCGGCGCTTCTTGGGTGGTGGCAGAAGTGGAATGGGTGAAGAAGGTCGTTCTTCTTGCCGTGTTCGCTCTTCTGGGACTGTCCAGACACCTTTCTCCTCTGTTGCTGGGACTAGCAAAGTGTCATTCTGAGGTACAGTAGGCTTTTCCTCAACAACATGGCCTACATGAGAAAGATAAATTTTATGTTAGTGATTTAACAAGTCCTTTTAGGGGTAGGTATAAAGATGTAAAAACGTTCTTATTTTCAGCAATAAAGGGACAAAAAGAAAAACAAATGTCTTTATCTATGGATTCTTGATTTGTTCTATTTATTTAAATGGAGATTTTAATATTAGATAACATTTGTAGCTGAGCATTAAAGAAGCAGGGCAGGAAGAGTCGTGATGCTTTTGAATTGGTGTCTGTCAGCCCTCCCGGGTAAACCAGACAGACAACAAAACTAGATGAACTAAACCTACCTTATTGGCTACATTAAGAGAGTTTTGCAAGTCTGAACATAGAAAACTCCCTCATGCCACTTTTAGCTCTTGATTGATTAGGGGATTGGAGAATAAAACATATATATGAAGAATGATTGCTGGAACTGGGTCTGTCTAGTCTGATAAAAAGAAGGACTAGGGGAGACATGATAGCAGTGCTCCAGTATCTCAGGGGTTGCCACAAAGAAGAGGGAGTCAAGATATCCTCCAAAGCACCTGAAGGCAGGAAAAGAAGCAATGGGTGGAAACTAATCAAGGAGAAGCAACCTAGAACTAAGGAGAAATTTCCTGACATAGAACAACTTGCCTCTAGCAGTTGTGAATTCTCTAACACTGGAAGTTTTTAAGAAGTGATTGGATAACCATTTGTCTGAAATGATATAAGGTTTCCTGTCTAAGCAGGGGGTTGGACTAGAAGACCTCCAATGTATTCTTTCTATTTATGAGAGTGGGCTTTTTCTAAGTTTCTTCTCTGACAGTTAAGCCACTGGGGTCTCATCCCTCTCTTGTCTGATTGTTTCCTAGACAGCATCTTTTCCCACCTTTCCCCACATTCCATTATCTTGCAGAATACCACAGGCAGTCAAGGAAACAACCAAATAGATCCTCTGAAAAAACTCGAGGCACAATGACCAGTTCCAAATTATCCAAGATAATCCAAATGGCCAAGATTTTCCCCCTTAAATATGATTTTTAGATTGCAATGACCTAGTGTAATCCCTGTTTTGGCAACCAAAGCAATCATAGCTATTCATGGGAAAGGCTTTAATGCAAAATCATATCAATACCATGATGGGTGTATACAACATTCCAGCAATCCAGAACTATTTTGAGATCAAACACTTCTAATACGGTTAAAACAGGGAAATGGGGGACACTGACACCCCCTAAACTCCACTCAAGATGTTATCTACCCTGGTAATGAAAAGTTCGGAAAACAACCCACAAGCTCAGAGAATGAACCTCCAACCTCATGGTTAAAATAACTTATTTCACAGTCAAAGCTAGTTTGCCACAAAAAAATTAGCCATTCTGAGCATGACCATTTGGTGCTTCAAATGCAGATAGTTCTCGATTTATGACAAGGAACCCAAAATTTATGGTGCTAAGCAAGACACGTTAAATGAGTTTTGACCCATTTTACGACCTTTCTTGTCACAGTTGTTACGTGAATCACTGCAGTTCTCAAATTAGTAACACGGTTGTTTAGTGAATCTGGCTTCCCCATTGAGTTTGCTTGTCAGAAGGTTAGGAAAGGTTATCACATGACCCCAGGACACTACAACCATCATAAATATGAGTCAATTGTCAAACATCCAAATTTTGATCACATGGCCATGGGGATGCTACAACGGTTAGCGTGACAAACGGTCTTAAGCCACTTTTCAGTGACATTGTAACTTAGCTCACTAAAGAAACCATAAGTCGAGGACTACCTGAATGAAACATTCCACATTTCATTTGGAATGTTTTGCATTTCCCTTAATATCATCATGTCCAAGCCTTCCCCCTATTCCTACTCATGATAATTTATTATTAATTAGGGTGATTTGTAATCTAGCATTCATTCTGCACGGCCAGCTTCTATTAAAGCCTGTTGAAAGAACCTTAGGCTGTGAGGGCTCCTGGTGGAACTACAGTGATGGTGAGGTGAGAGAGAGACGGGAGAATTTCTGTAAGAATGGGAAAAAAAAAAAGATGCCCCATGATTTGGTGACAAACTGACAACAGATGTCAATAGAACATTAAGGCTTTATCTCTGATCAATAAGGTAGATTTTGTCATTGTCAATGGGCAATGGAAGCTCATACAAAGAGGCCAGTGTTAAAATGGATTAATCTTGGGACATATCAGCTCTGAGGCACTATGAGAAAAACATTTGGAAATGTTTTCTGGTACAGAAAGATAGAACTGAGTGTTATCAGCAGAAAAATGGCATCAAAAACCGCAATACAGAATTAAGTCATCTAGGGACAGCATACATGTGTACAAAGCCCTGAGGTTGTTTCTGAATTAGCGGCTGCAAACAGGACAGATTACTCCAGCTTCAAAGCACAGGAATTGTGATAAGATGCAGCTGCTGTCCTCCCCATTCCTCAACCTTCATTCTGGAAGGGCCAACAGGGCTTTTCCTAGAGAAACCCACAGCTCAGCATCTCACCTTGAAGCAGAGCTGCCTCTGACTTCTTCTTGCCCATCTCAATGTCTGTTGCTGGCCATATTCTCTCTTCCATGCGTCCCAATGACTCCGATGGGTGGATATCTGGGGCAGAATCATCTATTTCCTCCATGCTTTCAACCTCATCCTCATCAGATGATGATGAAGACAATAAGGAGGATGAAGAAGAAGAGCTGCTTTCGGAATCAGAGGTGCTGTCACTGTCCTCGTCAGACTCCTCATAAGGTGAATATTTGGAGGAACCATCGCTATCACGATCTGTGCCAAGGACAAAGAATGAATAAAATAATCCCAAAATAATCCACATGTTGCATGGTGACGGGTAGAGTTTAGCTTTCTCAGGGTTCCGTTATTATTACTGTTATTGTTTCAAATGAAAACAATACATTTTGATGTGAGAAAACTGAAGAAAGAGGAAGGCCGGAGTTTAGACACATGTAATTCATAATTCCTTCTGAACTGAAGAAATAGCTGGGAAGTATTTTCTTTTATGTATGAAAATAAATAAGGCCCAAACTGAATACTTTACACTGAGTTTAGTTTGGGGTTTTAATTAGTTTAAGCAGTAAGCAGCACATAGATATATTTCTATTAGTAACACTGCCAAATGCTGATGTCCTGCTGACCTCTGGGACAGAGAAATGCTCTGATAATGATAATCTTGGCGTGGTGGAGGTGGTGAGTGTACATTTGGAAGAAATGAATTCATTAAAAGTTGTATTAAACACATTTCTAAGCATTTGAATGATTTTTTAAAAATAATTTATCCGGCTATCCACTGCAACTCCCCAGACAGCATACAATAAACCAAACAACAAAGAAAAACAACCCCAACAACAAAATAAGATAAATAGTTTCAATTTAAACCCAGCTTTAAACTCCGCAGGTATCAACAAACTGCTATTATGATTAGCATGATGATGTAGATCAGTGATAGTCAACCTGGTCCCTACAGCTTTCATGGTAGGGGGTAGGGGTTTTGTCTGATACTGAAGCACTTTCCCTTTTTTAATTTAACTGACCTCCATACTTTATAAATCACCATTGTGTGGAACCGGTAGGCGGTTAGAAAATTTTACTACTAACAGAGATTCAAAAGTGGGCAGTACGTATAAAAAGGTTAAGTACCCCTGATGTAGATAATGGCATGACACCATGTATGCCATCTAATGAGGTCTCATCAATTAATTATTAACTGAAAAATACCTTCAGATTGTTCCCTCTTTCTGATGCGTCCTCTGGCACGTTGTTCATCGTCGCGTTGCCCTTCCTCTTCCTCCTAGGGAGATGATGATAAAAAGTTATCATCCCAAAATGCATCCATAGCAAAGTCTGGATAGGAGTCTCAAATCACAGAGTAGTAGTTTTATCTCAGCAACATTTAAGGCTTGCCAAATTATTCTGAATTCTGCAAGGAAACCATTTCCTTTGGGAAGCTTTTTTGGGAGAAGCATGACAAGAAAACAATGGAGTTAAAGTTATCCTGGTAATCAACATGCCATCTGACCAAGCACACAAGGGTAAACAATGTGAATGTGTTACAGAAGGTAAGCCTTCTGTAACACATGCACATTCAAACTGTCTCCAATCTAATTTGTGGTGGGAACCAACTGTACATGGAAGACCAAAAAATGTCAAGAGTACATGAGCATAATGCTGGCAGGAGCAGCTCAAACTATATTAGTTTCTTTTCACCTTCTCTGAGGAGGAGTCCTCAGATGCCTCCTCTCCTTCGCTGTCCAGACAAAAAAGTTTTCGCCGCTTTCCCGGACCTTTGATCCTTTCATCTTCCCTCTTGGATGTCTTGGGTATCTGTAAGGATTTTTTATCTGCAAAGTGGAATAGAGAGGGAAATGGAAGAAAGAAGCAAGAGACACCAAGGAACTATGTCTCCCTTTCCTACTGCAGCCACGTAGGCTGAGCCACTCCCAAGACAATGAGACCAATGGCCCCAGTGAGGAAAAGCAACAGCAACATTCTCAAGGGGATTGGTGTTCTCCAAACCACTCTGGGCAGCCCATTTCCATCACAACTGGCCAAACCTATTCTGGTTTCCTTTTTCTTTTATTCAGTTCTGCATCTATTCAGACTGTAAGCCAGAGAGAACGGACAGCCTGTTTTTTATTCAGATCATGGGAACTTTCCTGGCTAATGCAAAAGATACCGGTGCTTTGTTAGGAATAGCAATAGCACTTAGACATATACCGCTTCATAGTGCTTTTAAAGCCCTCTCTAAGCAGTTTACAGAGTCAGCCTATTGCCCCCAACAATCTGGCTCTTCATTTTACCCACCTCGGAAGGATGGAAGGCTGAGTCAACCTCGAGCCTGGTGAGATTCGATCTGCCAAACTGCTGGCAGCCAGTGATCAGCAGAAGTAGCCTGCAGTACTGCACTCTAACCACTCTGCCACTGTGGTTCTGTATTAACTGAAAGGACAGAGAAGGAGAAATAGATCTATTGTACTTTATTTTCAGCCGATTCAATGAACTGCACAAAAAGTTAGCTATTGGTTCGGTTGAACCGGTGTGAACCAGCTGAATCCCACCACTGAATCTATCCTTTGCCTTTCAAATTTTGCTTCTTCCCTGCTTCCTATTTTCAGTGTGTCTCCAGGTGATTTTTGTTCTTGCATGGTGCTGAGTTGGCTCCATGTTTAGTTGCCCAGGGTGACTTGTTCTGCAGAGTTATTACGGAACTTGGAAGTCTCCTAGTTCAACTCTCTGCTCAAGCAATACTATTTTAGAAAAATTGTAGTACAGTCTCACCTTAAAAACCTCCAGTGACAGAACACTCACAACTTCTGAAGGCAAGCTGTTCAGCAAATTAATTGTTCTGTCAGGAAAGTTATCCTTATTTCTAGATCAGTTCTACCCTTAATTAATTTCAGTCCATTGCTTCTTGTTCTGCCTTCAGGTGCCTTAGAAAATAGGTTGACCCCTATTCTTATGAATGTGATTCAGAATTCCCATGCATATGCACAGAGCATTATTTAGCATCATTTTTGCAATCTGGGACTTTCTCCTGTGTTCCTGCCTTCTGCTGGCAGTATATACTGAAACTCTTAGGTAAATAACCCTATAGTGATTTACAGCATTCTCTGGGGACTTTACAGTGTCAGCATACTGACCCCAACAACCTGGGTCCTCATTTTACCAACCTCGGAAGGATGGCATCAACCTCAAACAAGACAGAATTGAACTCCAAACTGTGGGCAGAATTTGCTTGCATTCTAACCACAGTGCCATCACTTTTGGCCATCTTGGGTTGATCTGCGGGTTGCCTCCTTTCCTGGAACAGGAGACTGTGAAACCAGTAGTAATTACCCTTTACATCCCTCAGACCACTGCAACTCACTTTGACTGGGGTTGCCTTTGAAGACTTCATATTCTGTACAGCTGTCACACATTGTGATGATCTCTTGCTGTCCAGTGTTAGCCATTTTACCAGATAACAGCTGTTCCTCAGGTGAATTAAAGGCCCTCCGGCTACAGGCCTAATTTTCACAAAAACATGGGGAAAAAAAATTAGGAACAATTGCAAGGTCCTGACTGAAGTCCTTGATAGACAACTGGTGGAAGAAAAAATACATTTAATGTCTAAATGATTATTTTGATTAAAAAGAAAAAGAGGCTGTTTCCAAACAGAGTGATGAAAACATGAAGAAAATCACACTGATAAAAGCAGTGACCAGTTTTTGATGCAGGAAGTCAAACAGCAATCTCAGTTTATTCCTTCTTTATTTGACTGGATTGTGTCTAAGAGCTCACGTAGAATGTAATGAAACTATACTGTAAATCTTGTACAATTCTGTACAGTAACAAAATTGAATTTTAATATTAATCTTATCTATGAAAAATATGTTAAACTTTGTGTTGCCTGAAACAAGTATGTACTTCTATTAGTGTAAGAGGAGGGAATTATGAGCTATTCTTGTTAAACATGCAATTGTACAAAGGTAATTCTGAAAAATGTTATTTATTTGTATTTATTAAATTTGTATGCCATCCATATCCTCTATAAGATGACTCTGGGTGGGGAAGTTATTAATTGTTTGGACTTCCTAATTTTGTACCCACAATTTTCGTACAATTGGATAAATAACCCAATGCTTAACCGTTTTTCTTGTAATTTACATTTTTTAAAAATGTCAATTTGACTCATTACCTCTCAGCACAATCTACCTCCCTGCATGTATTTTGGGAGTGGGGTGGAATATTACATCTGAAAAAAATGAGTCACTGGAATTCAATTTAGAGTTCTGCTATGCGCAAATGCACATACATAATAACAGTTTTAAAAATTATTTATCCAAGGTCATAATCAGATAAGGCAAGATTTTTTCATCCCTAGACAATTCAGTAGTGGGTCATTGATAATGCGGACATTGACAATAGGTATATCAAGCTTCTTAGGCAAGTGCCTGGGCTGGAACAGTTAATTGCAGGAATCATTTATCAATTAGTCAGACGGCAATTGTTCTATTTTCAATAAGCAACCTGCGTACAAAATATTTATGGTGATGTTGTTAAAAATAAATTAGCAACCACAGACAACACAATGATAATATTCATCTTTTTTAAATCTTGTTAATGATGTAGGTAGGGGATGGTTTTATAATCAGAACAGAAGCATAAAAGGTTAACTAAGTTTGACCCAACAAGGTAATAAATAAAGTATAATAGGTAGTAATTTTCCATAATGTACACTAGCACATAGCTTGTTGTGTATTATATTCTTTGTTTACTTGCCTGGAGTTAGTATTTTAAAGTATAGCCACAATATGACATAGCTAGAGCACAGCCATGATTTGACAGATGCGTCTACCCTAGACATACCAGCTTCTGGTTTGAGATATGTGCCAGGGACTGGGTTGTACAGAAAAAGAAGATAAAAGTATATCAAGAAGATGAGAACTGAAGGGATGGAGGAGGTTAATTGCTTAGCAAGTTTGGGCAACAATGAGGCAATAGTGGGATTAAAAAATGTTTATTATGTTTACTTATCAAGCCATGCCATACTATGGGCATGGTGTAGCTTGGTGGGCGTGGCAGGGGAAGGATATTGTAAAATCTCCATTCCCTACCCACTCCAGGGGAAGGTTACTGCAAAATTTCCATTCGCTCCCAATCAGCTGGGACTTGGGAGGCAGAGAATAGATGGGGACAGGGCTAGTCAGAGATGGTATTTACTGGTTCTCCAAACTACTCAAAATTTCCCTACTGGTTCTCCAGAACTGGGCAGAACCTGCTGAATACCACCTCTGCAATAAGAGCTTAACTAACTTTATACATTTAGGGGTAATAGATTATAGGTGGTCGGAAAGCATGTGACTGAAGCAGACCTATCAACTGGGCCTGATTAGGAAGGACCTGTGGCCGGTGAAAGAGATGTATAAAATATGCTGAGATCTGTAAGTTGGTGTGGACTTCTGTTGCTGTCTTAGGCTGAAGCTCCACCATTATATATTTGCAAAAACCTATAATGAATCTTACTTCTGGTTGACCCAAGTTATCAGGGTTCCAAATAGCATCCATAAGTAAATCAGAGTCCAAGGCAAAGTAGTGCTCAAAGTTCCAATTTATTACGAGAGCCATGTTGGTACATCTGGGAAACCCGAATCTGAAAATTTCCCGGTTTTCCACACCCAGTCGAAAGTTCATGATCTTGCTCCCACCCCCACAAGTCCATCACATGGTCCATGCTGGCAGTTCCACCCATCCAGTTCCAGTCAAATGCAGAGGTGCAGAAACAAAGGATGATCTTGGCTTTCTAGAAAGAATTTTGTAGTGGCTACATAGTATGTGGCTCCTTACAATTCCCCTCCCCCATTTTCCCATAACAGAAAATGCATAGCAGAATAATAGAAAGTGTGGCAGGCCAAGGATCCAAAAGAAAATATGACTGCAGGCCTGACCCAAGTAGTGTATGAATTTGTTATGCACAAGTTAATCATAAAGTAGACACTTAAGTTTTCCTCTCGCATCTTATACATATAACACAAGATCACTGTGGGATATAATTCCAATAGATAAATAAAATATGGTTTACCCAGGATCTATTTTGCAATAATCTTTCCAAATGCAGCTAAAACATCCTGGTTCCTCAGGCTATATACGAAAGGGTTAATCATGGGAGGGAAAATAGTTGTAAACACTGAGTTAATAACAGCTTTTTCTGCTGAATAGGAGGAGATGGGTGTCATGTAGGTCACAATAGCCGCTCCATAGAAGAACCCCACCACACACAAGTGGGACAAGCAGGTGCCCAAGGCCTTGTGGCTTCTTTCCATGGACTTCATCCTCAGGACTTCCAAGAAGATTTTATTTATTTTTATTTTTTTTATTTAAATTTTATTTATATCCCGCCCTTCTCCTTAGAAAAGGACCCAAGGCGGCGCACAGGTCAATTAAAAACAACACAT
>JAPKID020006103.1:0-10804 GCA_026931265.2 Tropidonophis doriae | reverse complement strand
GGAAGGTGCGCTGGACCAAGGCCTTCCGCCGGGCGGCGGGCAAGGAGCTGGCGGTGGTGAGTAGGCGGCGGCGGGCGGGCAAGGGCGGCTGGGAGGGAGCGCGGGCGTGCGAGCCGCCTCTCACCCTGCCGGCCTCTCCTTTCGCCTCCCCACGCAGGACCGGTCCTTCGAGTTCGAGAAGCGGCGCCACGAGCCCGTGAAGTACCAGCGGGAGCTGTGGAGCCAGAGCGGTAGGGCGAAGGGGGAGGCGTGGGTCCTCCGGGCGCCCTTCTTCCCTGGCGGCTCCCCTGCTGACGCGCGGCTGTTTTCCCCTTGCAGTGGAAGCCATGAAGAGGGTGGAAGAGATCAAGCGGAGACGCCAGGCCAAGTTCATCTGGAACAGGTAGGCGCTTTCCTTGCCCGAAGGCTGGAACTTTCGGGGATTTTTCCTGTAGAAAAACCTCATTTTGGGGAATCTGCCGTTTTGGGACCAACTTTACTGGCATACAGAAGTGTAATGAAAAAAAATGCATGAAAATTATGTCACTGACCTTGTAAAGACTATTCAATCTCTTGAAGTGCCAAATATTGGAAGGAGCTTTCCTGGGTTTTATGGAAACCTCTCATCAATATAGCTGTGGGTTACGTGGGGTCTTAAAGTAAAATGCTTCTTCCAGGATGTTTGTTAGCTTTCCCTTTTCTTTCTCCTCCAAGATTAAAGAAGGGGAAGGAGTTACAGAAAGCACAGGACATCAGAGAAGTCAAACAAAACATCCACCTCATCCAGGCCCCCCACGCAGGTGAGCAGTGGAACCCAGGATGGCTGGAGAGAGGAGATTCTTGGAGAGGCTTGTTTGGCTAATCCCCCAAAACTCTGTCCTGGCCTAGAAGCCTGATGCTTTTGGAGATTTGGCTGTGATCTCCTTGCTGACTGGTTCAGAAGCTGCATCTGAACTTGGCGTTCTGCAAGGAACTCATGTATTGTTTTTTAGAAAAGCCTAAACCATTTGCTTACCTGTGATTTCTTTGTTTCAGACAAAGCCAAGCTGATGGAGGAAAAGATGGTCCAGGTGCTACAGGACCCAGTGCCCATGGAAGATTCTTGAAGAGTTATGCTCTTTGGGTTCTGGCCTATTTAATTTGGGAGGAGGATCTGGGACTAGTGTTTATATTTCGTAGGCTGAAATTTCAAAGGGAAAATCTGTAAACGAAGTATAGAAATTAGAAATAAAATAGGGGCAAAAATGATGATTTGGTTCAAAGATTTTTCAACTATTTAAGGCCTATTAGATGATTAGAGATGCTGTCTGTATAGGAATTAGTTAGCCTAGTGGATAGTTATTACTTCAAGAAGCAGGAAATGGAGTGCTGAAACATGATTGGACCATCTCGAGCATCCGGACTTGGGCTTTTAAGAAAGGAGACAGATTTTTTTTTGAAGCTGTGCAAGGAAATGCAGAGGCTCAAACGCCATGGCTACTTTATGCTCCCAGCTGTACCGTTGCACTCTGATGGAGTGCTGTGATTTCTGACATGTGGAAAAAAGTGCCAAACAGCTCCTGCAATTCAAATCAAGCCCTACGTGGAAGGGCAGATCTTGGTCATAACTCCATGTCGGTCTGCCTGCCAAGCAATGACTGGGCCAATGTGAGTCACCCAGCTGCCCTGACAATCCCCAACTGTAATGCGACTTCACTGGAGGAAACAGAGATGGTGATAGCCAGGGAATAGGCACACATTTAGGTAAGTGACTGGTGGGAACTTTCTGTCCAATTTTAAAAACCTCACTCCTAAAAACAATCCTCAACTTGGACAACCTTATGATGTGTGCACTTCAACTCTTGGGTTGTTTGGGAATTCTGGGAGTTGAAATTCATGTATCTTAAAGTTGCCCAGGTTAGGAGACGGTACCTTACAGGCTGAAATTGTTCAGCATGAGTTTCCAGGCATCTCCTGTTGGCTGTTCTGGGGGGATGAGGGTGGAGAAAACATGTTTCTCAATTAAGGGGCAGAAATGAATGCCCTGGGTGACCACAGAGCCTCTGATCTTTTGGCTTTTGGAGCTCCAGCAGGTCTGGATTCAAGCATGTGGCAAAGCTGCACAGAGCTTAGGCCTTCAAACCTTGGGAATAAGGGTCTTTTTCATTTGTAGAAATGTATCATCTAGTAGAGAATAGTTAGACTAACTACCACAGATTATTTTGAACAGCCTTTTATTGGCATTTGGACCCCTTTCTCCTGACTAGTCTATTCTAGATATGTGATCACCTGAGTCTGGCATTGCTGCCATGACCTAAAAGGAGGCACAAAGGGTTAGGTATGACCAGGAGGTATTTCCACCTTTTCTAGGGATTCTTGTTGCTTTAACCCAACTCAGCTGACTGATAAATCAGATGGAGTAGTTGAGAAAGGAATTGCAAACCCTCCACCCAGTAGGATTCCTCATAGATCCCAAACCTCTCCCTCACAAGGATTCCTGGACTCCAGTAGACTCAGGACAAGGTTTCTCCCCCTTCCCCTTAGGTTGTAACACTCCCCATTCTTGGTGATTCCAGTCCACTCTTGGAAATGCATTTTGTAGCAATCATTAAAATGGAAGTGCATGCATGCACCTGTGTGCCTCACAATTTTCCCTTCCTCAGAGATAGAAGGATGAAAAGAAGGTAGCCGTTGCTTAAGACTTCTTGCCTGCTTCTGGCAGAATATTGGTGCATTGTTCCCAAAGAGGCAGGGCTAGCACCAGAGTGCCTTCAGCATCTCTGCTTGTTTAGGATAGTCCACCCGGAGAAGCTCAGGGAGGAGTGGATCAAACGGCAAACAGACAGGCAGTAGCCGCAGAGAAACTGACATTTGCCTTGGCACAGCTGGCCTAAAGCCACAATTGTACTGCCTGCTCTTCTGAAATGCTCGTGTATGTAATTTCTGGCATCTGATTAAAGATGGGGAGGTGCAGGGAAATCACACAGGGTGGCTTGCAGTGGTACTTCCTTGGAGAATCAAAGCAGGAAAGGTGCAGCCTTGGATCTGCCACCTTACTCTTCTTTTAGTGGCATAATATTTTGGAAAGCTGAAACTTTTACCTCTATCTGCTACTTCGGGTAGCAAAGGTGATTGCATGGCAAAGCTGCGGTAACCCAGTTTATCGGACGAACTTGACTTCCAATATGGCAGAACAAAAGCTACTCAGAAACACATCCTCGTAACTTCTTTCAAGCAGGAAAAGTTCTTCCCCTGCCACCAGATGCTCGTTCTCCCAGACACCTTTCCAGGGTAATCAACAGCCCAAGAGAAAGGCACCTTCAAGAGATGGAGAGGTCTGCTAAACGGCAGCAGAAGGGAAGTCACCCCTTTCACTGCCGATGCCCTGTAAAGCCTGAAGCGGCAGCCACTTTCCTGATCATAGCACCTAGAGTAAAAGAAGTCCAGCTGGCCCTCATCCCCATCAGCAGTAACAATTTTTAGCAAATCCTTAAATGGAAGGCCATATGTTTGTAGGTTTGGTCTAAGCCCTGGGGAAGCAGAGAAGCCGTTTTATATCGCATTAAATTACATTTGTATGAGACTTTAATTATCTCTATCCTGTGGTTGGAGTGCAGAACTGCAAGGCTACTTCTGCTGACTGCCAGTTGCCTGCAATTTGGCAGTTCAGTTCTCACCAGGCTCAAGGTTGACTCAGCCTTCCATCCTTCCAAGGTGGGTAAAATGAGGACCCAAATTGTTGGGGTCAAAATGCTGATTCTGTAAACAGCTTAGAAAAAGCTGTAATGTCCTGTAAAGCATTGCTATTCCTGCAAGCCAAGGATTTGTTTCCCTTTGAAATAGAGCACGGCTCTGCCTTTCCAACTTTCTATCTGATCTCTTCTTCCCAGGCATAGCTGAGCAGCTGGGATATCAAACGGCACTCAAATATGAATGTTTTTGAATCAGTAGATGTACTCCAGAGTAGAATGTGCTTCCTGAACTGGCCATCTCTTTCCTGCCATAAAATGGTCTCAACCTCGGTGGTAGTGTACTGGGCCTAATAAGGAGGGGGGCTCCCCTAGGCTTTGTTTCTCTCTCCGATGGTTCAACCAAGAGGTTCAGCCAGTTTTCCAAGGTTGCTCAGGTTAAAAGGAGGTTTTGCACAGATGCATTCCAGGACAGATTCTCTTTTGCCCCTCAGCTGCATCCTGCGAAAAGAAGCTGAGCTCCCAAGGTTCCTGCTTTGGACTGGTCTTTGTTCTTGGTGGTGAGAGCAGCAGACAATCAGCACGAAGCAAAGAAACCGTTCTGCTTCAGCTTCCTGTTATTCCCAAAATCCAAACACAAAACGAGGAAAAAGAGATCAGGAGGCATTTGTTAAAGATCCACTTTTGTACAGGTAATCTTCAATTTAAAAAAGATCATTAAGTGACGATGAGGTTACAATAGCACTGAAAAAAGTGACATATCCATTTTTCACACAACCATTGCAGCATTCCAATCGCCACCTGATCAAAATTCAGATACTGAGCAACTGGTTCATATTTATGATGGTTTCAACTTTCTGACAAGCAAAGACAATGGGGCATCCAGATTCACTTAACCTTATTAGTAACTTAACAAGTGCAAAGATTCACTTAACTGAGGCAAGAAAAGTCGTAAAATGGAGCAAAACTCAATGTTTTACATAATAACATAAATGTTTGACTCAATTGTGGTTGTAATTTGAGGACTATCTGTATAAGTGGGAACAAATAGCCAAAGTAGTGACAAAACATAGCTCCTCCTCCAAATTATGATTTAACGTCCAAGTTGCCCATAACTTAGGACAGCAATGCTCATGTCATGGCAAATCCTGATTAATTCTTATTTTTCTTATTCATTCATTCATTCATTCACATATATTTGTCCATTCATTATTTATCATCTATCTCTGTCTGTCCTCTATCTGTTTATCATCTCTATCATCATTTCCTATCTCCCCTCCCCCTTCTCTCTTTAAAATATTCTTATTTAAAAACATCAGAAATTGCTTTGCAGAAAAACGTGCTGTGAATCTTGGTGTAATCCTTTCTTCTCCCAGGGAAGATTTCCTGTTTTTCATTCTGGCCTTTCTGTTCGGTCTCCTGTTTCTTCTTGACAATCCTGCTTGTGTTCACATTGTTTAACGAATGTTAAGATGTCAGGCCTTTAGGAGAACCTTAAAGCCATCATGCTGAAGATGTATTGCAGATGTCAAGGCAACATCTGCACAAATGTTAGCGCCCTTTGGCTGGCATACCATCTGGATGGCACACTCAGGGCTAGAGGCTCCCTAGCAACTACCCGCAGAAGAGACATTATTTGCAGCAGTATTAGACCTCCTGGGAGCTGAAAAGATCAGCTGTGCTTTTGGAAAGACAGCCCCCACTTCAGCTCCTTTTAGCCATGAGGGTCAGTGGGATTCTCCTCTTTCTACCCCCACCCCCAAGCCATTATGATTGAATCTTCCCCCTCCAGCCCGATCAGACACTTTTGGAGCCAGTTGGAAAGCATCCTTCCAAGCTGTATCCACTACAATCAGCTGGTTAGCCAGGAAGGCATGGGGTGCTTTTTCAAAGGCTCTGCAGAGGTCTACTAAGAAAGCTACCTGATCAAGTGAGGTAAAGTTACTTTGGCAACTCTTGCTTGATTTCTGATTATTTCCTCTTCAAAACCTTCCAAGATTCTGCTTGTCCCATTTTGTACAATCATTAGTGTCTTCAGGTTCTCCAGACGTTCTCCAAAGTAATTATGAAATATGGCCAGTTCATCAGCAAGGGCATGGATGAAATTTGTGGAGAAAGAAATTCCAGGCTCTGAAACTGTAAGTGTGGTCTCTTTGGTACAGCAACAGGTGTGAATCTGCTTCTCTTCTTCTACTGGCTTGTTTCTTGTGGTTCTGCCAAAGCCTTTCCTTTCTTAGCCAGAAATGGAGGGCTGCATTACTCCTCGCCAGGATTCTGGCTGCTTGAATCGTCTTCCTTTGGACTTTTTATTCTGGCACATAAGCCCCTTTCCATTACTGTAGGGACGGACACCTTTTACGCACTTTGAAAAATTGTCTCCCAACATCACATTGATGTAACTCCCAACAAATGAATAATTAGTAATTCAACTTCCTTTTCCCACTCTCGCTGTCTTTAAGAGATTAAGTGGTTGGTGAGATGGTACAATTTTCCTTTCCATTTTTCCTTTCACTTACCAAATGAGAAGAAACTTAATAATTAAAGAATGCCTATGAGCAATAAATCTGTGAAAGAATAATACATTATCAAACTGACCTGCTTCTTTTCTAATCACTGTTTGCAAATGGCTATGAGGCTGCTGCTGACTGCTGCTTTTTGTTTAGTGTGGCTTGAAAAGCCAGTGACACTGAATGACAGGTCTCACTTAAAGCCCAGCTGAGCCCAGGTATGTTAACCGCATGAAAAGGAGGCAAGAATGTGGGGCAGGCCCCAGAGGCATGTGGAGAGCCAAGAGCTGCTTGCCAATGAATGGAAGTCTTGCTTTCCTGCATGGCCACTTGACACAGCGAGGAGACACCTGCTGTAGCTGAAGATCACAGCCTTTGCCCTGGGCAGCTGAAAGGCCACACCCTATCGCCTTCTTAGGAACTGTGAAAAGATACAAGCCACAACCCAGTGCAGGGTGGCGCTTTTGGCCAGTAGATTCCAGGGGCTTCCCACAAAGGTCCCCCTCTGTACATCCTGGTTTTCTTCTGCCTGGCGCAGAAGACTGGCAACATTTTGTATATTTTAATGGGCATTTTTCTGGTGACGATTCTCATGGAATGTTGTTTAAGAAAATATCACACTTAGTATACCAGACTTTGGAAGCAAGTTAAGAAATAATTAAGGAGTCAGCACTGTGGATCTTTGGCATTGGGTATTTGCTTTGTCCCAGGAGCCTCTGGAATGAAAGATAAGACGTTGTTTTGCCATGGAAATCCAATTGATATCCAGTTAAGGCTTGTTCCTTCTTGTTCATGGAGGAAAATGAGGGAACGTGTGTTCTGTGCTTTGAAAACACGCTCCCCCAAAGCTCAATTGCCCATGTAATTGCACCGTATTTTTCTCCTGCCACAAACTGAGAAAAAAACAGAATCAAAGGCATCTGCTCACGTTCTACATTCCCACCTCTCCAGCAGCCCCCAGACCCTCCTGGCCAAAAGGATTCAGGGAGAGAATGGCAGGAATATGTATGCCCAGCAGGTCACCAGCCACCTTGAGGCCTTCAGAGCTGCTCCTGAACTCAGCCTAATGCAGAGCTTGGCAAAAGGATGGCAACGGGCTCAGCTGGCTGCCCCATATTCCAAAGAGGAGCCCCCAACTTCTGGAATGAAGCTGCCTGCAAGCAACAGGTAGTAAGAAACCAGCAATAACTAGCGAATGCCAACTCTTAATATTTCAGTGATCCATCGGTTTAATTGGCGTTTCCCACAGTAGCATTTATTGGTAGCGAAGTTGATTCAACCAAGGCTGCAACCCTCCATTCCAGCCTACTAGGTGGGATAGGGTGAAGGGTTGGAACAAAAGGTTCAACAACTCAAGCGCCCCTCCCTTGGCTGATGTCCAGGTCTCTTTCCCTGTCCATCACATGTCTATAATCAGCCCAACTCACACCAGCCAGGAACATTCTCTGGAATACAAAATCTGCCAAAGGGAAATCCATCCTCCCCCTCCACCCCCAGTTGCTGCCTCTCCTGTGGATTCCTATGGGCAGGCTGACCCTCTTCCATGGGCTTTCATCTCCTTTTTCTAAAAGACTGAGAAACCAACAGCCAAAAGGAATCCACCACGGGGGCCTTGGAGCAATTGTAAGGAAAGGTTGGTCTCTCCACCAAGACTTGGTACCATTTTCCTGCCCCCAACCTCTCCATTGAGCAAGGCTTGAGAGCTGTTTCTGCATGGAGCCTGTGGTGGCTGGCACCTGGTTGTGACTCCAGAGCTCTTCTGGCCTTGGGGAAGGGAAGAAGACCTAAAGCAGCTTCACTTGGTCCCTTCATGGCCTCTAGGGAGAAGCTGGTGGGCCAATAAGGAACAAGGAGGAGCAGTTTCTTCTGCCTTTATTTTACAATTTCTCATGAAATATATTTACATCACATGGATGTTTGCCTCCATGCAGGACATAGGCATGTTGCATAAGTAGAAACTTTTATGAAAATAAAAACAAGAAAGCACTTAACTGAGATTTCAGCTAAGAATCTAAAACAAAATCTCTAACAGCCAGAGTGAGAAATGTTAACAGCAAAATTGCTTCTTGATGGAAACCATTCACCAGCAGGCTCCAGCTAATTAACCCTGTATAGTCCAATGCCATTTCACACAACACAACCCTGGGAAACTAGTACACCATACTGAAATTCATTCACTGGGAATTTTCCTCAGACTACTGGTACCAGCATCCTTTTGAGGCACGTCCTCCTCATTCCAGGGGTCCCACCCCAGATAACCTACCCAGAGAACAATCATGTTACTTGGGACCCATCTAGACCCAAAAAGCACTGAACGCAGGGACAGAATTACTCCTCAGTAAAAGTATGGAATTACCTTGGTAGCTTTGGAAAACAAATGTAACTCAAGATATTAAAGATCGGTAACAAACATGACCAGATGTCTTGAGAACTTGCTCTGCCAGCTCTTCCTCACAGTGATAAGTATGAAAGACTGGGAAAGAAAGGTCAGCATAAAACATTTCCACTTTTTAAAAGTTTGTATGCAAAAATCATTTCTTTAAATCAGCAACTATAAAATTACAAACACTTTCTTGAAGTAACTGCACCTGTAGATGGTAGAAAAAGGATTTAAAAAGCAAGATTTAAATGGACTTTGCATAAAATGGGAGGGAAATAAGGCCAAGTGTCCAAAGTGATGTGAAGAAATGGGTCTGCAGTATCATGAGGTTGCCATGGGCTGTAGGACGGTTAAACTGGAAGTGACCACGAGGAAATGGTTGTCATGAGACAAAATCAGTGTATCTCAAAAGATGCCGTTTATAATTTTGCTCTTTGCTGCAGTTTTGGCACTTCATTGGAACAGTTCCATTTTTTCCTCAAGAATCTGAACATGTAGAAAAGATTAACAGCTCTTGAACGTACCTTGCAAACACAGTAATTCATGTTCTGGCAAACACAGAAACAGAGTCAAACATTCCCACAGACTTGCACATACATGCATGAGTCAGACATCGAAAAGACAGATTCGTCAAGGTTCTTGGACAGGTCCAAGTTCTGTGCAAAGACAGGTTCTTGGGGCTGGAAATTTATATTTCCTTGCCAGAATTTCAGGCTGTTTCTTCAGTGGACCGTCTTTCTAACTTGAGACGGACAAACTCCTTGGCAACTTCATCGCTGGTCCTCTGAGAAAGGATCTGCAGGATTGTCAGCCCAGTCTCGTCCACAGAGATGCTTCTCAGCAGGGGGTGCCACGCAGGGCTGCAGCCGCCGCTCTCCAGGAGGCTCCGCAGCTGGACCACGGCCACTCCAATGAGCCGGTCTTCCCTCGCAAAGCAGTAATCCTTCACGGAGAGGTGCAGCTCGTAAGCACTAGGCCGCTCTTCACTGTTCAGGAGACTAGGAAGAGGGGAGAGGGGGATTCAGAAAGAGGACTCCTCAGCCCCTCAGCCACACAGGCAGCAAAAGCCACTTACAACTGGAACGTCTCGTTGTATTTCGGGGACCAAGTGTTGCTCTTGCTTTTGGTGCCATGCTTCCTCCGCTTGTTGCTTAGGCTGGGCCCCAGAATGCAGACCTCCACAAAGGGGCGGAAGGTGGCGCTGGTCTGCCAGACGAGCTCCTCGATGGCTACAACTGCACACAGCAATGGAGACCACAGGCAGACACGGCTCACCATGTGGCTACCTTACAGACCCACGCGCTCAACCTCTCCGCCTCATCTTACCCAGATAGGAGGGGGGGGGGAGGATCAAAATGATGCTGGCTCTGAACTAATTGCTTTATTCAAACAACACCAAGACAGGCTGACCAAGCAGCCCCTGTGCTGGCAGCAAAGGACCACCATGACCCACTCATAAAGCAGCCATTTTAAAGGCCTTCCCAGCCACCGCCCCCTGGCTTTGAACGATCAGGGAACAAAACTAGATTCCAGCAAAGGCAAAAGGATGCCCCACCTTCCTTCCCCAACCCTCTTGAGACCTTTCCAGCTGCCTGGAAGAGCCTGGTTCTCCACAGGGGCGGGCTGGATTTGGGACAAGGAGGCATTGCCAACCATACCTCTGACAGTGACTTTATGCTCGCCAGTTGCAGGGTGTGTCGCCAGATCCACCTGGAGATTAATCTTCCCCACCGTGTTGTCTGTCGTTTGACCTGCATCAGAAAGAAGACAGTGACCTGCAGACAGTGCCAGAAGTGTGGCTTAGGCTACAACTGAATGTTAGCATTGTGGGAAGTAGGGAAGAACTCAGAGCAGAGAACAAATGCACTGGGATGGAAAAAGCTTAGGAAGACACAAATAACATGGAAAATGTTCTTCAGAGATATTCTTGTGTCTCTGCAGCAGAAAAGTGCCTACAGATGAAAATTGCCTTCAGATCAGGAGAAATGCAGATTGGAAGCCAGATCCTATGAGTGTCCCTAAGCAAGGACAGCAACTGCTATTTCCACCTCTTTTCTTTTTTATATTCAAAAAGTTTTATGGGTTTTTCCAATTTTTTCTGAGGAAAAGGGTATACAGGGTAATAGAAAATATTTTGAAGGCATCCATGTCATGGGTGCAGGCCGCACCAAGGCTTCATACAAAGATTAATTATTCCATTTAAAGCGGCATGAGTTACATACATATCATTTCAAACATTTCGTGCATTCAGTACGTTATTTCAACAAGGC
>JAPKID020006102.1:0-10804 GCA_026931265.2 Tropidonophis doriae | reverse complement strand
AGGAGGCAAAAAAATGCTGTATTCGATGTATAAGACGCACCCAGATTTTCAGCCTCTTTTTAGAGGAAAAAAGGTGCATTTTATACTCCGAAAAATACGGTACATCCTGTTTTCAGTGGTTCATGAAAATATTACATTTTTCTTAACCATGGATTGCCTCTATAATATCAGGGGAAGATAAACTTTCTTTGGGACACTAGTAACATTTCTGTTTTTGGATGTACTCAAAGCTAGTGTGATCATGAAGCAACAGGTCTTAAATGACAATAACATAATCCCACTCTCAACCATTTCAGACAAATTTGTCAGTTATTTCTTCCTACTGTAGGAAAAACTACATTAACTCCTTTTTCAACTAGGCTTCCTAAACAAACTATTTTCTCAGTTGTGGCATAGACTATTATTCCTTTGCTAGCAATGAAGTAAGAGTTGACTGATAGTCCTTACGCTTTCTGTGTATAAAATAACTTGAAGAATTTCACCCTTTTATTCCTAATCTCAACAGAAAAATAAATTGCAATTATTATTACACTATTACAGTATTAATATTTCTAATCATCCATTAACCAGAGTTCTATTGAGCCTCCTAAAAAAAGGGCAAGTATAATCTCCAGATATTTATTTTTAAATAAAATGAATAAATGAAGTGATATACAGTAAAGGACTCAGGAAGATATGGTGATGTAGGGAAATTTAAACTTGTGAAATCTTAAGAATTCATTCCCACTTCACATTATAGTTCCTACAGTTCCTTTGGGCATGATAGAAGTCTGGAATAGATTTAATAAGCAAATGAAGCCACTTGCTGTACTGAATACATGAAAGCTGAAAGAGGGGTCTTTGGTATTCTCTGAGCTTGGTTGTTTTCTTGCAGATGTTTCATTATCCAAACTAGGTAACATTATCAATGCTACTATTAGGTGTAGCAATATGATGATGTTACCTATTTTGGGTAATGAAATGTCTTCAGGAAAACAACCAAGTTCAGAGAGCACCAAGGACTCCTCATTTCGATCCTCAGCTACAAATATTTTCCTTTAATAGAGCTGAAAGAGGCACAAGGTAAATCATCAGTCTCTCTCTTTCTCCCTCTCAGTCATTTTCATATACATATATAAAGCTACATGAATAAATAAACCTACTAGTAATTAACTGCCAATTGCTGTATTCTTCTCAGCCGATCACGAAAACGGATGCAAAAAGTTTCCAATGTCTCCATCATGGGAATGCTCATCATGTACCTCCTCGCTGCCCTTTTTGGCTATCTTACTTTCTATGGTGAGTTTAAGATGATCTGAAATGCTCAACATATCTGTTCAGATTTCATATTATTCAGAATCTGTTTGCGAGGAAACAGATTCTGAATAATCCTTGTAATAGCTATTTCCCTTCAGTGGGTTGTTGTTGTTGCTGATTTATTTAAAAAAATCAGTTTTAGTTTGCTATCTATAAAATAATTGTGCACAGTAAGGAATGTTATTTTACCTGAGCAATTTAATATATCAACTTCATATACTAAAATCATGGTATTGTTTGATTGTCTTCTACCATAGTTAATCTCTAAAACAGGGAAAAGATAACTGAATTCTGCCCAACTGCCCTAATGATGAACATACTGCAAATTAGTCTTCATATCAAGATTTTTGCCGTTTGTTAATTCCAAACTGTTCAAAGTGAAGGTATACCACGTAATGATGAAGTTGCTTGCGAAAACTAATAGAGAATGTTCTTTTTTATCAGGTGAAGTAGAAGATGAGTTGCTTCATACATATAGGAAGGTTTACACCTTTGATACTCTACTCTTGATGGTTCATCTTGCAGTTCTTGTGGCTGTGACTCTCACTGTACCAATAGTCCTATTTCCAGTAAGTCATTTTAAGCAAACTTTAAGCAGCCCATCCATGATTGTGCTCTTCCCCCACACCCTCTTGTAATCTACTTCAAGAAATTCAAGTGTAAAATAGGTCTGGTTTTTTTTAATGACAATGTGACATGACATTAAAAACCTTATAGAATATTACAGACAAAAATCTAGAAAGGTAAATTATAGAATATTACAGACAAAAATCTAGAAAGGTAAATTTAAGCATTTAAAGAGGCTATTTCAGATTTTAAAAATTACTTCAGGAATTGAATTAATGATCTTGTTCTATTAATGAAATTGCTCCAATCACCAGAGAACTTCCAAGATACTCCATTCCGAAAATTGAACATATACTAAGCATTTTGTGATCATAAGCACATTATCTTCTCTTACATGGGGAAATTCTTCCATTGTTGTGTTTTCCCCCCAAAATCCTGTTTAGGGAAATATATTTTGTTATTATCTATGGGTGCTACTATTTTGACTAAACTTGAGTTTTAAATACAGTTTATAGAAGAAATGTTTGTGGAAAAATGTATAACCTAAAGGAACAGTCTCCATGGTACTAAAATCAGTGAGAAAATAGCTACTGATTGTTTTTACAAACTTCAGGCTGATGCTATTTTTTAATGTTTGGCATTTGCACTTAAGACTTTTTTTCCCTTTTAACAAGTCAAGCAATTTCACCGTAATGTTGACCACTGGAGCAGCTATTAACCTTTTACCTAGTACTTATTCCTGCATCTACATAGCAGCTATAGAAATGCTGCTCAGGCTTCAGATATTTGCAGAGGAGGCCAAAGGAGGCACCGTTCTATGGTGGTTCTCCTCCTACCTCTCTGACCGGTTGCAGTTTGTGTTGACAGGAAGGCAGAGGTCGGCATCGAGGCCCCTCATGTGCGGGGTGCCTCAGGGGTCAGTCCTCTCGCCCCTCCTGTTCAACATCTATATGAAGCCGCTTGGTGAGATCATCCATGGTTTTGGGGTAGAGTTCCATCAGAACGCTGATGACACTCAGCTGTACATTTCTACCCCTGACTACCCCAACGATGCCATTGAAGTGATGTCCCGGTGCTTGGGGGCCGTGCGAGTCTGGATGGGGAGGAATGGGCTACGACTCAACCCGTCCAAGACTGAGTGGCTGTGGTTTCTGGTGTCACGACATAGCCAGTTGGTTCCATCTCTGGCTATTGGGGGCAAGTCATTAGCTCCCGCAGAGAGGGCTCGCAACTTGGGCATCCTCCTGGATTCTCGGCTGTTGGTGGATGACCATCTGACGGCCGTGGCCAGGGGAGCTTTTTATCAGGTTCACCTGATACGATGGATCGTGACGTCTTACGCACAGTCACTCAAGCCCTTGTCATCTCCCACCTGGACTATTGTAACGCTCTCTACATGGGGCTTTCCTTGAGGTGCACCCTGAGGCTTCAGTTAGTCCAAAATGCGGCCGTGCAGGGGATCTTGGGAGTCTCGAGATATTCCCATGTAACACCGGTCCTGCGCAAGCTGCACTGGCTGCCTGTGGCCTTCCAGGTGCGCTCCAAGGTGTTAGTGACCATCTTCAAAATGCTCCATGGCATGGGACCTGGCTATCTGCGGGACCGCCTCATACAGTATACCTCCCTTCGACCTGTCCGCTCCCACAGGGAGGGCCTCCTTAGGGTACCATTGGCCAGACAATGCCGGCTGGCGATTCCCAGGGGAAGAGCCTTCTCTGTGGCAGGCCCCGCCCTCTGGAATGACCTGCCCCCTCAACCTTCATACAATTACGGACCTGCGCCTCTTTTGTCGGGCACTGAAGACACACTTTTTTCATCTGGCTGGCCTGCCATAGTTTCTTCTTACCCTTGATTTTAGTTGGGGTTCTTAACTATGGATTTTAGCACGGGGCGCAAATTTGATTTAATTTAATTTTAACTGTACATGTTTGTATTTGTATCTGTTTTTATTATTCCTGTGCACCGCCCTGAGTCCTGTCTAGGGAGAGAGGGCGGTATAGAAATACAATAAATAAATAAAACAGAATCATATATCCACATTTATTTTTCCAGATGTCTCTTGTACATGGAGTGATAGAGTGAAATTATATTTAATAGACATGTAGAAGAAGCAAAAGTCCTTTCTTTAGTAAAAGAAGAAATTCTATAAATTTGATTACTGCAACTCTAAAATGAATATCCTGAGATGCTTATGAATAAGATATTTTCTTTATGGATTTCACTCGTAACTATGCTAACATCCTTATCCAAGTCAAATTTTATCAGAATCTTTTTTAATAAGTAGAGCTACCATGTCTCCCTGTCTTATTTTCTTTTGACCCTCGAAATAAGCGCTTAGCCTTATTTTCAGGGAGGTCTTATCATTTTTGAGGTATAGGAGGCACCGAGCGTGGTCACCTCATGGCTGCTGCTGTGTTGCAGTGTTTTTAGGGGAGGTCTTATTTTAGAGCATGCACTCAAAAGCCCAATTGGACTTATTATGCAGTGAGGTCTTATTTTTGGGGAAAGCGGGTAATAGGTAGAAATTATTTTTGATATTTTTGTATTATTTTTAACATTAGATATTCTGCATCAAAGTATTTTTTTTAATTTATAAAACCTCGTGTTAAAAATATTTACAAAGATATAAAATGAACATTTCTTGCTACAAAATGTTTAAAGGGCATAATAAAACTAAAATATCCTGTTTTTTTTTATAGATTCGTACATCTCTTACCACGCTCTTGTTCCCCAGAAGACCTTTCAGTTGGATAAGACACTTCCTTATTGCTATTATTATTCTTATATTTAATAACCTTTTAGTCATTTTTGTCCCTACTATTAAGGACATCTTTGGATTCATAGGTATGAATGCTTTCTCTTGCTCTCAATGTTTTAAATAAAGAATATTAACATGTTTATTTTTGGCAAAACTCCTTTCTCTAACCTTGATATGCTGGATCTAGAATCCCTGCCAAATTATTGTGGACTCTGAGAATATTTTTTTTCCAATAGAAGGGAATACTTATAGCTTGGGGTTGAAATGAGGGGTTGTTGGTGCTAATGGAGATTGGTTGTTTTGTTACCAAACTAGATAACATAATCAGTGCAAAACAACCAAGCTCAGAAAGCTGTTTTTAATACAGAAAGGTAGAGAAGATTCCATCTTTCCAACTTGGTGTACTTGTAAGATGGGAGTCAAAAATGTTAAAATGACAGTCACAACTATTTGACCAAAGCACCACCCATTTGTTCATGCATCACAGTGAAATAGTGCAACACTTCGAAAAGAACAGTTCTTCAATTGTAAAGTAAAGGTAGCCATCTTGATTTTTTTTCCTATCCACCCCTATGGTCACCCATGCTTTTATTCCTTATAACAGTTAGGAGCCTTTCATATAATTATTTTTGGATAGAGGAAGTGAAACATCATCCTCTTGCTCAGATGCCAATCCAGAGAAGACTCCACACAAAATTTCTTATAAGATTGGGTCTAGATTTTTAAATTTCAGGATGAAGACTTTTAATTATTTCCACAATTGATCAGGTGTTTGGATAATAATGGGAATAATTTTGGAGGAGGAAGGAATGGGTAGACTTCTAGTGTTCTAGATTATAAAACAAGAAGACTGACTTTTTGAAATACATTATCAGCACCTTCTTTTCTAGCATATCATTTGTAAAGTTTAAAAGTGTTCATTCTTGTATTTTAATTCCTCATTGTGTTTTGGCTTTGGTATTTATAGGCATTGTTATTTTCCTGTCATTACAATCTACTTTGGGAAATATTTGTTGAAACACAACTACAATTTTGAACAAATAGATAGCAATTCACAAGAAAAAGTCTCCGTTGTAAGAAATATTTCTAAAATAAAAATAGACCCAAAGATACGTTCATAGAAATGTCAGATATTGTAATAGAAGATTCTCATTGGATATGTTTAACTTCAGGCAATATAATTTACTGGATACCTGATAATGTAATATTAAAAATGCATGTTCAGAAAAGAGTAATTTTAGTTGCTCCAATCGGTCAGATTGTAGCAACAACTATAACACTGAAAATTCAAATTTAGTATTAGGTGTCCTGGGCTACAAGAGAGCAGTTGTTTCTTACCTAACATTTGAGAAGAAATGTTCAAGGGATCTAATTTAAGTGAAATAGAGGAAGGTTGTATGCAAGTGTTTGTTACAGAATTTGTAATGTTAGAACCTCCAAAATTGGAATAGTCATCTTGTCAAGCTACAGCCCAGAAGTTGGCAAGCTATAAATCTCACCTCTCTAAACAATGAACAATCTAATTGAGAATAGACAGGAAACATTAAGATAGATCAGATAAATTAGACTTTTATTATAGATAAGAATTAAGAGACATGCACATAATAATTTATCTTCTGATACAGTATGTAAACAAGACAAAGTATTTAAATACTACTATGCTTCACCTCAGTGTTTCAGCAACTTTAAGATGTGTGGATTTTACTCCCAGAATTCTTCAACCAGCACTAAAGTTGCTGAGATTGAAAAACACTGCTGCAACTGTTTTTGAATCAATGGAGAATTGATAGTTTGCTTGATAATGTTGGATGACAGACTTATTTATACAATAGCCAACTTTAGCATGTAAGTGCTAATTACCACCTAACTAGATTCAGCCCTTACCTTTGCAGAGAGAAAACATTGGCATATAACTTGCATGAAAGTGTACATGTTACTGTGCTTTGGAGAGAAATTAACAGCGATAAGCCTTTCTTTTTTTAAGCCCTTTAGCTTGCTTTCATTTCCTAAATAGTAAGATTATGTTTCCTATTGTAGGTGCCTCAGCTGCAACAATGCTGATTTTTATTTTGCCTGCTGCCATTTATCTTCGGATTGTCAAAAAAGAGCCTTTGAGGTCACCTCAAAAGATTGGAGTGAGTCATTCAGATTTTTTCAATTACTGAGCTATGTTATAGCTCTTCTGATTAATTAATTGCTTTTACTATACTTTCCCAATTACAGGCCCTGATTTTCCTCATTGTTGGCATAATCTTTATGTTTGGGAGCATGACTCTAATTCTCTTGGATTGGATTTACAACTCCTCACATTCTAATTAGCATTAATTTGGAAGGAAATTGTTTGTTTTTCTTTGCCATTGAAGTGGTTGAATTTCATTAGCCATGCGCAAGCAAACAAACAAAAGACTTTTGACTATAGAAGAGGACATTACTTCTAGTAAATGTCAAGATTCCAAAGACTTTGTTAATACCACTAAATAGACCTAATGTGGATTAAATCTCACTTTGGTGAAGGATGGTTATTTATGCATTATCACCTGTGTCCTTTTTTTTGGGACCACGACAGAATAAAAATGTGAATTGTGAAGATGCCTGAATTTAATTATGTATATAGTCCCTACAAAGACTGTTACTTTGGTTTTGATAGCTTCTATTTCTAGAAACTAGGAAAAAAGTTGTCCAGAAGTGGAGATTTTGTGTGTGTGTGTGTGTTTATGTGTGTGTGTGTGTGTGTGTGTACTCAGTACATATAATGTATGTACATAAAGAAAAATGAGACTAATACTATTTTAAATGACTAACTATAACTTTAATAAGTACTCAAAGTAAGATATAAAAACAGCATCAGTTTCTGAAAGTATTTCACTTACTGATCAATAACTTACATTAATTATAGGAGTGCCCACTACAGAAAGTGAGCAAATATGATAAATTCTTTATTATGCTAACTTTTAATAATATTGTCTATTACAAAGATTGACTCCTGCTGTGGGATG
Organism: Tropidonophis doriae; assembly: GCA_026931265.2. Lineage (NCBI taxonomy): Eukaryota > Metazoa > Chordata > Lepidosauria > Squamata > Natricidae > Tropidonophis > Tropidonophis doriae. Next base: position 3,187 of record JAPKID020006102.1, on the reverse strand, counting down.
AAAAAGGCCCCTTTTCTCTGCAACTGTGGTTTATAGAGTGTATTTAGGCCAATGGATAGTTATAAATGACTATCAGAATTCTTCAATTTATGGAACTGTACTCGGAAGATAAATTAAATCTTAGCCAGCCAAAGTTGTTCCTACTGTTTACTGCTACCAAAGTATACTTTTATGATTGTATTATGTTGTCAAAAATGAGCACTCTCTGTCCCACCAATAAATTTAAAAGTTTTTATAGTGAGTTTCTCTGTTTCTTATGGCTAATAGATTAATCTTCAATATGATGTCAATAATTGCATAAAAAGGATGTCTAATCATGACAACTGGAATGGACTCAGATGCCAAAAGAGGCTGGTTCTAGTGGGATTTCTATGACAAGTATATATAACATGTATCAAATTGATCCTGCACATGTAATTTTGTTTTGATCTTGATTATTTAACAAACTGGAACTTGGTTTGTAATTTGTCTTCCACAGTAGTTCAAACTGATTTAACACAATCACATAGACTGTGAAAGCACACCAGCTAGTATTGCTGCACTTGTATTTAATAATATAGACAGTACAGCATATTATATTGATGTATTTGTTCTATATACTTTAATTATTTATGTAGATATTTCTTTATCAAAAGTTCCTGTATGGTTTAATGCTTTGATTTTTATATATACACTAAGTTTGGGTAATTGTTGCTTTAATATTCCCAAGTGTGATGCTGCTTAGATGCAGCACTGTTTCAATGAGCTCTAAAAGCTTCATTTCTCTAATACATTATTAGAAATTTCTGAAAAGCCCAGAATAATACTTAAATAAAATAAAACATCAAATGTTACTACAATAAATGAAAATAAAATTAAAGGATGAAAGATTTATTTTTATTGATCTATTGTACAAAGTGCTGTATTATTTTGAACTACATAAGCTATACCTGCAACTTGGTTTCAGGATTAATATTTATTTTCCACACCTATTGTGCTACTGATTATGACTTCAGTCAAGAGTGACATATTTTCTAGATACTCTGATATGAAAACCAGAAGCTTTTACAGTATTAAACCCTGATAGATCCCTGTTTATACAGATAAATAAATTACTGAGATTTTATATGTTACTGTTTTATTCAAGACCAAACTGATCTCTTGGCAAAGGTTTGTTACATTTCAAAGCAAATGATCCCCTACTTCCTTTATTTTTTGGAATTTAAGGGATCATGTGCTGTGAAATAAAAGGAATTGAACAATGTGTTAAATGTTGGCATGCATTTGGCAAGCTAAGCACAATTTTCAAGAACAACTTCTCCCTATATCTAAAAAGAAAAGTTTTGAATCAGTGTGTGCTATCTGCTCTAACATATGCCAGTAAAACCTAGAGACTAACCTCACAATTGATTCAAAAGCTATGAATGGCACAAAGAGCCATGGAAAGATACATGCTCTGCATTACAAGACAAGATAGAAAGTCCTGCACATGGATTAGAGAACAAATGAAAGTAGATGATATCATCAAGAGAACAAAATAATTGAAATAGAAATGGGCTGGTCACATAGCAAGAGAGACTGATGGCAGGTGGACCATGGCAGTCATAGAATGGATCCCACTTGATAAAAAGTGCCCATGAAAGAGAACTAAAACAAGATGGATCCATGACATCAGCAAGAATTGGCAAAAGAAAGTTCAGATTGGAAACATGCGGAAGAAGCCTTCATCCTGCAGTGAATTCAATAGTGACGATGATGATGAATTATTAAAATTCTGCTGAATTTTGCTTTCCTGAAATTTAAGTGTGTTTGTGCCTCCAACAATGAAAGCAATGATGTATAAAATACATAATTGTGGATTATTTGTATTATCTTATTAAGAGATACAATGTTGCATTTTCTAATAGTCTGAAACCAATATTTTAAATGTGCATATTGGACCATTACTACTGAATAACATTTTTAGTACTGGGAAATGCAGAAATGAACAGTTTACTAATTTTTGGTAAAGTTAGAATTCTATTGCAAGGTATACAACTGTATAAAATTTCGCTCCACATATTTTATTTAAGAATGAAGACTCCAAAAGAGCAGTTTCACAATACGGCACAATAATAGGGCACATTAGCATTGTAGGGAACAATGAAATTCAAAAATAAAACCCTTTGTATTGTTAACCATTGGAAATTAGTCATGCTAAAACTGCACATAGCCAGGAAGGGGTGGGAAGAGAGTTAATGTATTCTTAATAGATACCTCGGATTAGTTGTAACCCCAGAGGACCTATCCAATGGGACCAAATGGGAGGCAATGGGACGTCGCTTTAGGGGTTGTGTATAAAATGTCTTGTTTTTCAATTCAATGTAGTTTTTGGCTTAGAACTTTCTGTTGAAGTCTCACTGAGACCCACCACACTTTGCAAACTGCCTTTTTAATTTTATTTCTTATAATAAAATTATTTTCTTACCGATCCAAGTTTTTTGTGCAGAATTATTTCCAACAGCATTTTTCCAACATTATTAAAAATGAAAGGTGCAAATTGAACTGGATGGTGATGATCTCTTTTATTCATTAAACATGAAACTCAGTCAACTGAACATTTAAAAATGTGCCACAAATACCATTGACTAATAATAATTATTATTATTCTGTGATTAATCTTTGGTAAGATTCACAGCCTTTGGGGCTGGTTGGTAGCTCAGCAGCTCGAATCCTAACCAAGGACCTAGGAACTGTTAAGGTAATGTTGAAGGCTATAAGCTGTTTCAAGTAGGGTGGTTTTTTGTAGAATCAGAATGTTCAAGTCAGGTAAATTTAGAATTTCCAAATAGTGAGGTAGCCCTTTAGTTATTGCTACAAGGGCTACAATTACAATCGGGACAACACACAATTTCTTTTTTCACAGTCACTCAACTTTGTGATTTTTTCTTGCTGTTTATCTTCAATTTGTGCATCACCAGGTATTGCAATGTCAATGAAACATACTTTTTTCTATTCAACTATTGTTATGTCAGGTGTGTTGTAGTCCAAGTGCTTGTCAGTCTTAATTCTGAAGCCCCACAAGATCTTGACTTTCTCATTCTCTACAACCTTTTCAAACTGGTGGTCCCAGTGGTTTTTGCTGTACTCAAATCCAAACTTTTGGCACAATTTCCATTGAATGATCTTAGCAACGTGGCCATGATGTTGTAGGTAGTCAATTTGTGAA
>JAPKID020006101.1:0-10805 GCA_026931265.2 Tropidonophis doriae | reverse complement strand
GTTGATTCCCCCCCCCCTTGGTGTCAGCCCCTCAAATATTGGAACACTGCTTTCATATCTACCTGGGTCCTTCACTTCAATAGACTACCCATGCCCACTTCCTGCAACCATTTTTCTATTATCCCACTATTATGTAGTTCATTTACTTCTAAATATCTTTTAAAATTACACCAACAAAATGAGAATAATGAAGAAAACTGTGACCTAAAGATAGCTTCCAACTCTGGTTCCCACTTCTAATTCAAGTTAATGAAAATAATTCACTTATAACAGGAAAAAGATATTTATTCAGAACCTTTTTAAAGGTGATGTTTATAAATTTCCTTGTATCTCTCAATTCTTGGGAGAAACATTTTTTTTTTCATATTCCCACATACAAATTGTTTTTTTGGCTGTGATCCAGCGAGTGACTTTATCCTATTCAAGGGCATATGAATCTTAATTGCATTTTAAAATACTTTTACATTTGCCAACAAATCTCAATCCATATCATAATCTGAGTGTATTCATATGTCCCTCTAGCCTTAGTTTATGACTTGGCAAATAATCATTTCCTTTCCATTGGGTCTTCTGAAGAGCAGACACAGTTGGCCAGGTAACCAAGACAATGTCTTGTCTGGAAGCATGTGACTGACTCGTTCAACATGGGTATATACATAGGTCAAATAATTCATGGATAGCTTATTAGTTCAAGCATTGGCTTGAAGGACTTAGTGGGTACATTTTTCTGTCATATTTGAAGGCATCTTGACTTAGAAAAAAGTTTACTATGAACACAAAAAAGGAGTTTACTGCCTGAATAACTAAAATTAATGTTTCAGTGAGCATACAAAATATGGTGATATTACTTTGGATCTCATACTTTGTCTCAAAATCCACATAAAGCCACTAAATGCCTAGACAGTTGTTATAGCAAACTTCCTCCTTTGGTGCTACCCAGGTTCCCAATCATAGTCATCAATTTTGGGAACTGAAATTCTACAACCACTGGAAGGTATAAGCTTTGAAAATCCTGTATCATTTGCTCTTACACTTTGTTTCTGCACAGAAGCCAAAATAATATCACATGTTATGATATCACATGCAAATGACATATATCAATTGCATTATGATGTAATTCATGTACAACATATACAGTGCACATCACTCTTCCTCCTACAGATGCCTTAGCCCAGTGATGGCTAACCTTTTTTCCATCGCATGCCAAAAGCAGGGGGAGTGCAGGGGGAGCCTGGGCAGGCATGGCCACACCCATAATTCTATGTGCATGATCCCCCACACATGCACACTGACAACACCTTCGCACAGGCATGGCTACACCCATAATTCTATGTGCATGACCCCTGTCCTTCCCCACACACTTTGGTGCAGGATGGACTAATTTTTCACCCTCTCCAGGCTCCGGAGGCTTTCTAGGAGCCTGGGGGGGGCAAAAATGGCCTCCCCTGCCCCCACCTGGAGGCCCTCTGGAGGCTTCAGGAGGCTTTCCTAAAGCCTCTGAAGGAAAAAAATGGTCAAAAATGAAGGCCAAAGGAGCTGAGTGGGCAATGCCTAACAAATGGCTCCACATGCTACAGGTTTGCCATCATGGCCTTAGCCAATTTGGAAGACTCTAAAATAAATTTGAGCAAACCACAGGCAGTTTACTTGGCAAAAAAAACAACCCAACAACAATCTTTTACTGAATACTATTTTTCTCTTCTCGGTTTCACACACGCACACACGCACACACACACACACACACACACACGTACGTTCATATGCACATGTTCTTTCTGTTTTAAAGAAACTGTGATAATATATATTTAGATATTAGTACAAAAGAAAATTGTCCAAAAAAAAGCATTTAAAAGTGTCATATAAATCATGCTTATCTATTAGCAATTTGCACATTTAAAATTAGGCTTTTTTGAAACCTGAAGAATAAAGTTCCTTCTGCTGCCATTGAAGGAAAAAACTTAAAACCAGAATAAACTAGAGCAAAGTCAAAGTAGACTACAGAACGTTTGAACCATGGGTGCTTTTCTCAGATCCAACAACACGTTGCCTGACAAAACAAAACAAAAATATAATTGGAGGGTACTTAGCAGAAAACAAGGAAGGTGTGAAATCATTCTTTCAGCTAATAGATCCTCAGTATTTGCATGAATATGTTTGCATATTGTTAATTTCATATTTTAATCTTTCATTTGCACTGCACATGAATATCATTTATATTTTGCCAACTTCAAATATTAGTCATTTGTGGATCATAGAGCAAAATGTTTTAAATTAGATGGTTTAAAGTATTTCTCATTATTAATGAACACAGATCAGATGCCAGTGTATCAAAAATAAGCATGAATATGCATAAGAGGCAGCCAATGATTGTCTAGATTTATAAAACAAACTTGTCCTTTCAATATGTGAAAAGGAAGGTAGAAGCTGTTTTTCTTTAAAAAAAAAAGCTGCATTAACAAGAAGTAATCAGGTTTCAAATGATAGGATTGGATCACAGCATCACTAACCTTTTCCCTGGGCTAAAATTGCCAACAAGTATGCTTCTTGGCTCTATATGATTGCCTTTTCAACTGGAAAGGGTGACTAGAGATTACAATCTGCTTTATGTAATCTGATTTCTATTTAAAGATGATATAGCTGAAAAAGATTTACATAATTATTTCTGTACGTATGCATAATATCAAGAGAAATCCAAGTCTGTTTTAGCTAGAAAGTGCAATATACATGGTTTCACTTATTTTGCATTTTTCCTAGAAAGTCAAGGGAGTTCTCTATTTATCTGACTATGTTTTGCACTTCCCTACTAATATTTTTCACCTGTAATAAACTGGGTTTGGTTGCTTTGAGCTGAAAAGTATTATAGCTGTGTTTTTGAGCTGGTAAAGATTAACATCTAAACAAATCAAGCAGCATATGTCTCTTAACAATAATACTCTAGTTATCATAAAGACCTAATGGGTATCATTTAATTTCGGTTCTAAATAAAGTGGTTGCATTATGCAGGATAATACGAAGAGTCCTTGTGACAGATGCTATAAAAGATTATTACATTAAAGCAAATAAATAGGTTAGGTTTCTATAAGCTTTCTGCCTCTCTCACAAGATATCATACTGCATAAACAGCGTGATAAAAGAGACTAATTGCTAGAATATTCATTGTACAGTGGCTGGAAAAGTTATAGGGGGGAAAACATTTCACTGAAAGATGCACCAGATATGAAAAGAACAGTCAGTATTGTTTCAAGGTAAAGGGACTTAAACTGAAGTTATTTATTGCACTGTGAGAAAAATGCTTACTGTACTGTTGAGCTAAGGTTCTGATAGCACATGATATTTTTTTTTACCCTTCAAACACTTACATTCTGCAAAATTAGCTTCCCAACTCTATCAGTACTGCACAACCCTGGTCTAGTAGGAGTCCTTTATCCTGTGGTGAGAAGATAATTTAATCTTCATATTCATTCTACCCTCAGCATTAAGTGAGCAAAGACGGCTTGTATTGTGACAGGCTGTGAATGTTATGATATAGATTACTGTTCAATAGCCAACAATGAGATTAAGAATTTTTAAAGTCACATCATTTCCCCTTTTTTTCCCTCCACCACCCAACAATAGCTACAATAAATAAAATGATTGAATATTTATTTTTCTACTTCATTTTCTTTCAGAAAAAAAGTCTTACATATTTTTATGGCAAAGTCAGATGTTTCTACTATGGACAAATAAAAAGAGTTTATTTTGAATCCACTCAAGAGAAAAAGGCAGGAGCATGATGTAAGCTGAGGAATTTTGATCTCCTTCTCTTCCCCTCATTCCTTTTTCCTTCTCCACTTACAATCTTTTAAAGCAATTAAAACCAATACACGTTGGATATCTTGTAAAAAGTTTGTACTAAAGACAGTTCACTGGAACATAATCAGTAAATGTTGCAAAGATTATTAAGAGAATGTTGTGATGAATATTTCCTAAAGTGTCCAGCTTTTTCTTTAAGAGTGAGTGAGAGAGAAAGAGAGAGAGAGAGTGAGAGTGTGTGCGTGTGTGTGTATGTGTGTGTGAAAAATCACACCCCAAAATTCTGTCCAAACAGAGACTGGAACAATGCCTTGAAACAGCATTAATTGTCACCATGGAAACCAGAAGAATAAGCCATTTTGAAACCAGCCTAGAAGGCACTCATTGAGCAACTAAGCATTTTTTTTGTCTCCTTCAGTGTTAAAGAACAAGATGCCTAGTCACTAAGAGGTCAAAGAAAGAAATCATTATGAAAAGATTGTGGACTCAACTCTGTGGTTAATGATAATAATAACAACAATAATAATACTGACATTTAATAATAGACCAAGTCTTTATTGCATGCTTTTCATGAAAGAGCTGCATCGGGCACCCTTGCCCCACCCTCACCCCACAAAAATCAGGATCTAGATTCATATTCTTGCCCTAGAGTGAAATGTTAGGGCAATATTATGCAGCCCTTGGATCTAAAGCTCCCTGGGAATTTTGTTGTAATAAAACTTCAGAAGAGGAAAGCAAAAAAAGGGGGGGGGGAAGGAAAGGAAAGAGGAAAAAAAGGCTGCATGATAGAATTCAAAATAATGCTTTAAAAGCACACAGAGAGATTAAGACATCTATTGTAAGACTTTTGTATGGTGCTTCTGTGGGTTAAAGTGAAAAGAGACCAGACATACCAAACATAGCGAGCTGTGAGCATAAGAGAAAGAAGAATTAAGTCAAGGAATAATTCTCTGTGGTTGAAATATTATTGGGAGTGGGGTTCACTTTTTCTGAATTTACATCACGCATTTTAGATTTTTGATGACAACAGAACAATGCCCGTTACTTTAAGGAATTAAACAATTCTTCACATTTCATTGAAACACACTCTGCAAGTGTTCATAGATTTCTCTCTTGCTAAGAAGTTACTGTATCACCAGATATAAATACATCTCATGTATGAGCACATACAACACACGTACGTGCACTTCATTTGCAAATAACTCCTTCCTATGGGCTGCACAGAGCCTCTTATTAGGAACACTGCCCTGTGGATACATTCTCCAATTACATTAATAAATGTACATTGCATTAAAACTGATAGCTATGCATGACTCAAGTATTTGCCTGTCATCTCCTTACATACATATACATCCTTTGCTTTCTGGCTAATATTCCTGCTCTTCATGCCTAGGCTTCATGGTGGCCCCTCAGGAAGCCCATGCCTAATGCCATTCATTAATGAACAAAGACTCTTTTTATTCCGAAGCCCAGGGTCCAAAGCTCAGCTGTATACATGCAGAGTGAAGGAATCTGCTAGAGGCCAGGCTACCCTCGTAACAGCCTAACAGCTCGTAGGCACCAAGTCCTTTCCTAACACCAAAGCAAGACATTGTACAAACAATCCAGAGGCAGGATTATATTCCATATTTCATATATCTTGAAAGTACAGTCAGAATATCTGGTTGCTGTTCAGATCTTAGAGTGAATATTTTTGTCTAGCAGCCATTACCTTGTTCAAACTTCTTGCAATCTCCTGCTATCAGAGCATACCAAAAAAAAAACCCCGCACAAAAAAATTATAAAGACTTCTATAGTTGTCTTTCTAAATGAATAATTAGTTTTCTTATTATTGGGACAAATTTGCTGCTAAGCCTTGGGGGTAAAAATTAAAAACTGCAATATCATTTAAAGTAGCCAGAATTCATACAGCAGATAATTTCCAGGGTTAAAAATTTGTTTTCCTTTTCTCTAAGCTATTGCAATTGCATGATCTAGAAATCATACTACTTTGGCTACATATTGTTAATTGGAAATGCATTGCATTATTTTTTAATATAAATCAAACTCCTGTATTAAAATGAATTGAAAACTCCCCAACAGAAAATTCCCCAACAGAATATTTTAAAAAGTGTATTTCATTAAACTTCACTCCAATTATATCACCTTGAAAATGGAAGAGAGAAAATCAGTAACTTATTCTTATAAAGTCCTTTAAGAAAGAAGAACAGTGAAAAAATGCACAATGTCATTTATGCACAATAAAAAAGCTTAATGAACATGCAAGTGCAAAACAAAAATTCTATTTGTTTAAATAATTTCAGCAAGGAATGACTACATTCACTGAGAGTGAGGTGGGCAGTGCCTACAGTATGTCTGTGTGTTTGTGTATGTATGTGTATGTGTGTGTGCATGTGTGTGTATGTGTGTGTAAAATAAGAATTTATTTTACCATAATAAAGTAATGTTTTCTTTTAAAACCAACTGCTCTACTTTTATGAAATGATATGATCCAAAACATTTAAATTTTGACTGTAACTGTAAAATCTTTTGTGCCCTTTAATGAGTTGATATTAAATATTTAATACTGTTTAGGGCATATCCACTACCACCAAAAACAGTTATATTCCCAGCAGTCCCACTGTTTCAGGCAGAAGGCTTGATTGATCCTCCTAGCCTGAATTGAGTAGAATGAAAAGAAGCAGTTGGAAAATAGCTGCAATCATTTAATGCAGATGACCTCTGACAGGCTCACAGCTCTTCTATCTGAACAGAAAATTTGCATGGGGTCTCTGTGCAGAGGAACAATGTAACCTAAATGGTAGACAATCTTTATTCTAATGAAGTGGGTGTCAAGGTCAATGTAAAACTGCAATGATAAATGGTGCACCACTAGGCAAGAGAAGTTGTGTAGGCATTGTACTGCTTTCACGTTAATTGAAGGCTGAAAATGCATGAGTGAAAGTGTAAGACTCTTCTCACCGCGGTGTGTTAATGCAAAGAAAAAAAGTTTTTTTTTCCCTTCAGGACTCTGACCATTGATATGAATCTTATTGCAACAAGGGCAGTAACATAAATACAACTGCTCAGCCAATAGTGAGTAAGCAGGAAGGGATTGTTATTAGGATGCTTTATTTCTAGACTAACAACTTCCACAATCAGAGTGCCAAAAGAATAACAAGTCTCCAGACACCTAATGTAATTCCCATGATCCTTTTGCTATTTAGAAGATCTGTCTTTAATTAGTTCCAAACAAGCAGCCCTTTAGACAACTCTTCATTAGATACCATTCCTCTTGAAATAACTGTATAACCACTATCCCCTTTGCAGTAGTGTTCCAATGTTATTATTTTTTCCTAGGTTCTAAATTTCCTTGTTAGTATACAGTTAATATCTCCAGGTGCCTTTTGTTCTGAATAAAAATTAGACCAGTAAAACTGGGTTTTGTTATGCAAAGGGTGGTATGTCTTAAGTAGGAACTAAACTACAATCAGTTATTGTGGCTTTGTCAAAATGGCAGCGCAACCATAATTACACACTTCATCAGTCAATCAAGCAATTTGTAGAAGGCAGTACATTTTGTCCTGTAAAACAAAAGAGGGTAAGATGCTTTTAAAAAATCCTTAACAGCTTAAGCCTGTTTAAAAGTATATTGCTACTCGCTAATATGCTCATTAAAAGCCAAGAACTCCAGCTTTATTTATTCAAACAAGAAACATATTATCAGATTATCAATATTTTTCCAATACTTCCAAGGTTTATCACATAAGAAACACTTAATTGAAAATTGCATGTTTTCTTCCATATACAGTATACTATCTGATAGTTCGATTTTATTCTCTTCCAACATTTTAGATCCATTTCTGTTTGACTTTGGAAATTGTTATGGGACAGAATATGCTTCAACTGCTTTGATGGGCAACTTAGCCAGGAGATTGACTGGGGAATTGTTTTACTGCTTCTGTTCACTTTTATGATTTTTAAACAATCAATCATTAATTTAGAGAAGTAGAATAAGGAGCAGGAACCGAGACCATTCTCACATTGGAGTGCACAAGGGAGAAGGATGGCCAAGTCCATAGTCTCCAGACAAATACATTGAGGCAAAAAACCTAAACATGTCAAGAGCGCAAAGGATATGTTTAGGATTACATACTAAACTAAAGTAAGCTAAAATAAACTTAGTTAAATTAAGCTGTCCTGTAACCTAATCAACTTCATCTTATTCTGTTTGCGATTTCGTGTATGAAACAACTAGGAAATATTGTCCAATGGGTACGGGTATTTATTGCTACCAATATGCTGATGATGCTCACCCAAGCTTTTCAGTACTGGATGAAAGGTGGAGGTGGGGGGAGTTTGAAGTCTCATCCACAGAGAACCCATTGCTATTCCGGACTGTTTCCTTTGAAAAGGAAATCGGGAACAAGAATTTACTTCTGCTTGAAAACATGAACATATTTATAGATATATTATAACATTCAGCCCTTAATTGGTATAATGGCCAGAGGTACATTTACATATCTAAGGCAAGTATACCAAGGGCACCTATTTTTCAAGATACCCAGTCCAATTCCTTGTTCTATGTTTTAATTACTTGTCTTGAGTACTTTAATACACACTTCTCTCTGCCCTATCATTATCACAAATACATTTGGTGGGAACACGAGAGAAGGTCTTCATGCTAGTTGTTCCCAGTCTTTAAAACCCAAAATTGTCTGGGTTGACTCCCACACTAGAAAAGACATTTTCATCACAACAGGCTCTTAACGAAATTTCAAATATCAAATTAACAAACTGATTTTAAAAAACCTCAATATATAAAATAAACTTTAAAAATTTAGTGGAAATGTTTAAAAATAATACAAGTCAAGTACATGTGACCAAATTGCTTGAACATCCTTTAATTTGTTCCTAAATGGATTTATTGCTGAAGTAAGGTGATGAGTTTATTATTTTAGTGATATATTAATTAATTTTAATAACTTGCTTATTTTATCTTTATTGTTACTTTTTTACTTGAAAGATAGGAAATGCATTGAATAAAAAATAAACTATGTTTGCTAAATTCAGATGTTTTAATATATATACATATAATAGAGTTGTGGTTAGAGTGCAGTACTGCAGGCTACTTGTGCTGATCACCGGCTGCCAACAGTTTGGCAGATCAAGTCTCACCAGGCTCAAGGTTGATTCAGCCTTTCATCCTTCCGAGGTGGGTAAAATGGGCACCCAGATTATTGTGGGGCAATATGCTGACTCTGTAAACTGTTTAGAGTGGGCTGTAAAGCACTCTGAAGCAGTATATAAGTCTAAGTGCCATTGCTATTTCTATACTTATGAACATATAGCACATATGAACATATAACATTAAGCCCATACTGAAGTAAGACAGAGCTATATACTTTCTAAGCAAATGCAAGCCTGCACACACACCTAATCCACAAACATACATAGAAGTGATTGTTGATTACAGTAGCCTAAGGGAGCAGCAGAAAAAATCTCAACTGCTATACACCAACTATGCATAAATTTGAATATTGCTCTGATTTTATTCAACAAGTTACCTTGTTCACAAACTTTTAATAATATTTTTTCAAATACTTCTCATGGCAATCATTAAACCACACGTCTACCAATAATGAGAATTTATGGGTTCCTATTAATATCTAGGAAGAGTCATAAAGACTAATTAATGAATTATTAATATTTGTGGATACCAACAGTTGAATGAGGGCTGGAAGATAGTGGGTTGCTCAAGAATGTCACTTAGTGCATTTCAACGAAGGATATCCCAGCTCATTTTGCATATCTGATTTTAAAATCTAATAGGACCTAACAGGAAACACATTCATTCGTTTCTGAAATATTTGCCTCTGAGTAAATTTAAGAAGTACTGCCTAGTGCCTCATATTTAGCAATTTCTTCATGGAACAATGCTTTTGCATACAGAATAAATTTTCCCGATGCCACAATCAAGAAAATGCAGTTCAATATATTGAGAAAAAAATATTGTATAGGCAAATGTTACTGATGAAACTGTTAAAAAAACTGTACAGCTTCATCTGTGTGTGATTTGTCAGGTCTGAAGCATTGACGTGCCCAAGGGGCAGACCCCAGCGGGGAGTAGGCTGCAGAGCTAAATAGCTGTGAAAGAAGTCTTAATGTAGGATGGAATTCAAACTAACCTTGACATGACCTCAGGAAAAATATGCAAAAAGTAAAATGAATGCACTCTGCAAGATACATCCTAATTTTGTGGCCAGGCTGGTTAGTTTCACAAACATAACCAAGGCTTTAAAAGCAAAATAAAATATGAGACAAGGAGGAAGCAGGAATTCAGGGAAAACTTAAGCAGGCATGATGTGATTCAATGAAGGCATGTGAACAATTTGGAAGCAATCCAAATAAAAACCAACACTGAACAATATTGTTGTCAGCCTGCCTATTCAGGAAAAAAAAATTTTTTTAGGTTGAATATAAATGACACAAAGCCAAGATTACATCATTGCATTACAAAGTCTGCTGTGACTTTTAACTGAATAGGTCTCATGGATCTACTAGTTGATGGTAGCTATTCAGCAACTTGATTTTTAAAATGTTTTCTTTCCATTATATTTTTAACCAGATTTCTTGAACTGCTGCTTTATTCTAGATACTGTCTGCTTGAAGGAAATGAAATTCCTATATTGTCTTTATTTAGCTTTGTAATTTTTTGTTCATTGTTGAACAAAGCAAAAATAAATTTATCTGAACTAAAAACAGTTGGAACTTTGAAAATGAGTCGTAAGTAGCTTTGTGGAGTTTGTTTGTAACATTGAATGTAACATTCAACTGTCATTAAACAAGGACTACCTTTATAAATTATTTATCTGCTAACTTTATATATAGATATATCATATATGCTTTCGTAGATTTTCACAGGTGTAGGTATGCTGGTATTGTTGTATTCGGGTGTTTTCCCGTGTAAGCATGAAATTGTTTTTGCAATGTTTCGGCAAGATCTCACTTGCCATCTTCAGGCTTCAGTCTGT
>JAPKID020006099.1:0-10805 GCA_026931265.2 Tropidonophis doriae | reverse complement strand
TCTGTTTTTATTGTATATTGCTTATTGTATTTTAATGTCCCTGTGCACCGCCCCGAGTCCCCTCAGGGGGAGAGGGTACGGTCTATAAATTTAAAAAAATAATAAAAATAAATAAAATAAATAATAAAGCCTCTATAAATAACATAAGCTCTTCAGAAGGAACTGAATTCCTTGTGAGCATCCTTTCAGTCAGTATCAATTTTGAAATAATAAAGAATAGATTTTCTGTCTATCTGCTTTAAGCTTTTGCTCAGTGTGGGATAGTGAAGGAACAATGAAACATGAAACATTACACTTTGAATATGGAATGTATCACTTCAATGCAGACATCTTTTTTTAAAAAAGTCAACTCATTTGTTCCATTCTATATTTAAGATGGTACACAATAATACATTCAAAACTAAATATAGCAATAAGGCATTTGAAACAATACAGCTAAAGTCCCTAGTAAAAGCAATGATTATACACACATTCAGATGCTTCCTTTGTGAAAACAAAACGTAAAGCCCATGTTTTAATTTACTCCCCAGACCCCGTTTTCAGTTGCAATGGTCTCCTGCAGCATTTTGCCAGTGAAAACGAGCCCAGGGGTGTATGGCCCTCCCAAGCTCTGTTTTTGGCCACAACCTCATCCTGCAGCCCTCTGCCAGTGGGAATGGAGCCCAGGGAAACTGTGCACAGCCTCCAGGGGGAGGGGGCATTTTCAGCCAACAGCGTCCTGCAGCCCTCTGCCAGCAAAAGCGCAGCCATCCCGAGCTCCATTTTGGCTGTCAGAGGCACCGTGGCAGCATCCTTCACTGTTTCCAGGATAGCCCTATGGGCCACTCTGGACTAGATAAAGGAACAATCTAAATCAATGTTTTACAAGCTGTCAATGTTTTTTTAACGCCCCTCAGAGTTCAGAATTGTGGAAAATGTTATACTGAAATTGTATGCACTAAACATTTTGTTTGCCCAACAAATAAAGTATGAAATTTTGTCTAGCTGTTAAAATAGTGACATTTTCAAATGAAACCAAAAATCCAGGCAACAAAAAGAAAGACCCCCCATATAACTTTACAACAAAATCAGCAATTGGAATAGATCACAAATATTTACAGCAATTTCAATTCTCAGGAAGGCCCTACTAAAGGCAGATTTGGGGAAGCTCTATAATTTGTTAACACATAGAAAAGTATCAAATAAAAAGTATTTAGAGACAAAAGAGAAGACATAACACCTGCCCAATTAAGAATAAACACGGAATGCTACTCAACTGCCAGTGGGAAAGAAGGAAAAATGGAATAGTGATGCTTAAATTCTAAACAAAAAATTCACAAATTGAGGTAATTGTTGCAAGGCCCAATTCTAGCAGTGTATTTCTTTTAACCAAATATAATTTATTTAAGCAATAATGAGTTTGGGTTTGCAACTTAGGTGTGTACTACTTATAAAACAGAATTCATTCTGCACCTACATGTTCCCCTTCTTCTTGTACGTCTGAATAAAAGCAGCAGGAGCCAAACTGGATTTGATATTGTTTTTGTTCAGTTAAGTGGAAGCATCTCAGCAATTTGTAGTCATCTTGCAAAGCTAAACATGGACAGACCTGGTTGGTACTTGGATGGAAGGGCACCAGGAAACCATAAAGGTGTCATAAGGTTATCCCTGACGATGACAATGGCATCTCAAGAAAACTAAATAGATTTGTCCATAGAATGGTACTTTGCCAGGATGGTATAATAACTGACACACCATAACAAACAAATGAAATGTGTTTGTTACAGTATATTATGCAGTAACAAATACAAAAATGTTTCATGTGCAGGTAGAAAAGAGTTCTCCAGTTATTGTGATTTAAAATATATACATCTTCCATAATTGCAATGTCCAATTGAGTCTGCTTGCATAGGAAAGCATTATACAGGTTACTTTCTTTTAACTTCAGTTGTGCCATGCCAAAGGACATTCCTTTCTAAAAGAAGGATGAAAAGTGTTTTTGGTGAAATTCATTGATTCAATTAAAAAATATGTCATGTACTATCACACTTTTGGACCTTTGAACCTAAAGTTATTTCCATTGATTCAGAAATCTAAATGTCTATTTTTATGACCTTGCTCATGATAATATTAGGAAAAACTCACCATTTTTGCTGACATCCAGTTCCCTGAGGTTAATGAGATTTGCTATGGACGCAGGCAATGTTGTTAAATCATTGTCCGGCAAACTCAACTTGTATAGAGACTGACAGTTAAAAAGTTGCTATTGAGACAAAAAATAAATAAGCAAAACTGTTAATGAGGTGCAATACTTATGAATCTTCAAAATTATCTGTAAAAACATTATGTTGAACAACTTTGTGAAAATAATAATCCATAATTTAATATTGTAACACTTCAATAAATAGCACTTATAGCTAATATTATAACTTTTAATGATTGGCACATTTATTTTTATCAGATGAACACAAAGCACACTTGGTTCTATTCAAGCTGGAAAGATTAGACTAGAGTTTTTATTTATAAAAATGGAAGCATGACAAACATGTGATTTCCACCCGCAGCAGCCAGCTTTTAGAGATTCCTCGGTGTAGTCCAATATAAATTCTATAAATAATCATACAATTGGAGACTGTCCCTAATAACCTGTAAGATTTTATACTGGTATAGTCAAAGTCAAACACCAGCGTTTCCCCTCCCCTGACCCTTTTCCAACCTATCTGGTCTGATAAAAGTTTGAAAAATCAAAAGTTTGCAGCAAACCTTCAATTGATCTAAAGTTTCCTAACCTTCATATAATCCAGATTTATGTAACAACTGAAATTTGTTGTTACATAACTTCTCTGCCAGCATGGTGTATTACCGAGAAATCTGGGAGATGAAGTTAATACAGCTGGATGACAGCCATGTTGGGGAACGATGAACTAATAAAACAGTATTGAATCTATGGCTTGAAAAGGCAAGTTTTCAACTGGTGTCTAAATAATAGAATAGTAAGTAGATGCTTCCTCAAATTTCAGGGGGAAAGCATTTCAGGGTGTAGAACGTTCACTGAGAAGATCAGACCGGGAATAGCCATCAGATGACATTCAGCATTTCTCAGTAAAGGTTGTAAGTCCTTCCTGAGGTTAATAATCTGGCAGATCTCCTACAGGTTTAGTTTGTTTAGCAACTGTCTCATAGAATAACTATTTGTAGTTACAACAGTGATGAAAAAGTAACCTTCCACCCAATCCTTCTGTTTATGACCTTCACAAGTCTGTAAAGCAAAGGAAAGTTGAAGTAAAATGGTAAGCAAAGCCACAGTTTCATTCAGTATCTGCTTTGTTTAACCACCAAGTTGACAGTTTGACGACTAGTCTCAAATAACATAAAAATCATAAAGCTAGCTTGGTAGTAAATGGCAGGCAGTGCAGTGCAGTGTAGAGCACATCTAAATATCATGTATCTGTTACTTCGAAGTAAACACAATCCCTTATGGAACAAAATCAACTCCACAATTCCCAAAACAGGAGCCATACGCCCACCAGTCTCAACATTATTAGGATTAAGTGTTTGCTTTTCCTGATCATTACGGCACATGGCACTGCACCACCTCTCCTAATTTGAGTGATATAGAGAAATCAAGTCAAGGGTGATATTTAGCCAAAAATCCAAATTTTGATGACTCTTAATGGCTTTACAGATATTTTAAATAATATGGGGGAGAGCGTGCCTTGAAGCACCCCATAGCATTGGCCAGTGATGCGAACCTTTTTCACCTCAGGTGCCAAAAGCATGCTATTTCGTGTGCATGAATGCCCATCCCTATAATTTAATGCCCCCACACACCGTGGCCCCTACACATGCACATGTGACACACACACACGCTGCCCAGGCATGCATGCACAACTTTTTTGGAGCCTGGGAAGGGCAAAAACGAGCCCTCCCCCTCCCCCCCGGAGATCCTCCAGAAGCACCAAACAGCCCATTTTCCAACTTCCAGTGGGCCCAATAGGTCCATTTTTTGCTCTCCCCAGGCTCCAGAGGCTTTCTAGAAGCCTAGGGAGGGCGGAAAATGGCCCAACACACAAACTGGAAGTCCAGGAACGGACTTCCAGGTTGCCTGTTGGGCCATTTTTCTTCCTCCAGAAGCTTCAGGAGGCTTTATTGAAACCTCTAGAGGGCGAAAAACAGCCCAACACACAAAAAGGAAGCCCATTCCCAAACATCCAGTTTGCGCGTTGGGTGGGTTTCTGCCCTCCGGAGGCTTCAGGGAAGTCTATGGAAGATGAAACAGCTGAAAATCAAGGCTGAAAATCAGCTGGCCACTGCATGCATTCACACTGGAGCTCATAGGGCAATGCCTTGGGTTCCCTCAGAAATGGCTCCGTGTGCCACCTGCGGCACGCATGCCATAGGTTCACTATCATGGGTACAGGTTGTAAAAGCACACTTCTTCCCCCTGTGGACTTTTTGCTGAAAGAAAGAGAAAAATGAAATTGTATTTATGGGTTTGATGATTAGAAAGGGTAGCTTATGAAAGAAGAAAATTATGATGCAATCTCAGAGAAGGTAAAATATAAATGCATTTATGACCACTGTCAAGAAGATTAGAAGCTGCTTCTTTATCATCCTTTTTTTCTTTTTAATTCTATTTCTTTTTCTTAATTTCTTACTTATTTTCTGTTTCTTTTCTAATATCCGCATTGTTTAATCTTCATAAAATAATCTTCATAAAAATGTCTTCAATATGCTTTAATTTAAAAGTAATAATTCAGTATCCTCTAAGAAATGCAAAACTACTACATGCTCAGGTACTTTGAGACAATCCAGGCAATGTTTTCTGAGGAGCAGAAAGACAAATGGCATTCTTTGCGGTCTGATGGCACTACTCTCTCATACAAAGATTCGTTTACCACTCCCTGCATCCACCCACTCAATCCCTCAGCCACATCACCAGAGAGTGTGTTGTCAGTCAGGCACGTACAAGTTTCTTGTCCATGTTCTTGGCTTCATAAACTGAAACCCTGTGTATCCCATAAAACAGAGTATGGTAACCTGTTTTTCCATTTTGTAGACCAACAAGTGCCTTATCAGGAAAAGATATCATCATTAATGGCACAGAACCTGTATCTCTGAAAAAGGGAAACTTGGAAGGAGAAAGGATACACCTGTGTACATGTAAAAGCATACAATTGGACAGCTTAATCAAAGTTGGTAGGCTTTCTCAGGTCTACAAGATCCCCTTTCCTAGAGAAAAATAAATAAATCATAACCTTAAATTTTATCTGAAAAAGTGCTATATCTTAAATTGGGAAGTGATAATCACTTAAGAAGTAAGACTATAATCATAAAGTCAATTTATATAAAATATTCAATAACATATTCCTGATTATAGTGCATATTTCAAAATGTAATTTACGTACAATTTGCCATCTCTGGAAGGTTTGTGGCGGATAAAAGCATTTTGACTTTTCTAAGGTACAATTTTAAATACAGTTATTCTGTGATTTTAGATCTCCAGAAATATGAACATTCACATCTAGAGTCCTAACAAAAAAGGCAATTTGGGATGAAGAAGAACAGATATGGACATGAGTATTGAAAATCTACCTCATTATATTTAGGGCAACGGCACAAATTAATATCTACTATCGTTCTATAGTATATGAGGCTTTATTTGCTGAGATGGTGCAGAGGGAAAAGGTGTAGCAGTCAGCTGTTCATTGTGAAACATCTGTTTCAGGTGCTTATCTAATAATTTTTAATTTGTTTAGCTTTTGGATCTTGAGGATGCAGACAGAATGTCTGAGTGACAGAAGCTGTTTTTCAACATTACACTTTTTGCTGATTCAGCCAGTGAAAAATGTTTCACTGGCTGAATATTTCACTGGCTGATATTGCAATATCACTGTGATCCGAATGGTACTGATTATATGGATCTGTTTTATTCAGATATTTGCCTTGAATATTGTACCAAGGTTACCATGGTCATATTGGTAAACTATCTAATTCTTTTATTTTTTTAATGTTATCAACCAAAATAACTTACAGCAGTAGAGCCAAACAAACCACCTAAAAGGAGTGCTTCACAAAAGCTGCCAGTTTGAGTGAAGCATCTTTTGTGAAAACATGAAAAACGTTGGAACGCCCGCTTGGCTGCCTCAAAAAGCTATTTCTGGGTATGTTTCTGCATATATGCAAATGCTTCACTTTACTGGTCAATGCAGTGAAAATATCATGTAGAAAATGAACAACAGCCTTCAGATTCGCTATGCATGCCTGACAGCATATAATCTGCTTTAATGGTTAACTATAGAACTTTCTTTACATTAACAAGTGTTCCTTCCTAAGGCAGGGTTGAGATCAATATGTTACAAAGGTTATGTTCTATTCTACTGTGCTGTGTTTGAAAAATAGAACACTATTCAATAAAACCACTTTATTTTGACCTTTATTATTTAGCGTCTACAGGAAGCCACTGGAAAGGATTTATCTGAAGCTGTGGAGAGCAACAGTACTAATATGTTTCACCTAGGAATGTGCAAAACATATTCCTTGGATCCTAAACTTACCAACAATCCATGTTTAAGGGAGTCATTTAGTAATATTTTTAAAACCGATTCTTCTGAAAATGGAAACACTATAGCCTAGAATACTATAAACTATTTTCTTCTTCACAAAATCAATTGTGCTGGTCACTCACAAATGCTAGAACAATAATCAATAAGCAAGCAACTATGGTTGATTTCAACAAAGGTGGCATGCATGTGGACAGAACCTTATATAAATATTGATATGTCAACCTTGATTTGTCATATTAATATTTCTTTCCTGACGTACAAACATTATACAAATGTACTCTACCTACCTTTTGTGAGTATTCACTGTTATTCACTTACATAAAGAAATGCCATATGAGGATGCAACATACCTTTGGAAGTTCTTCAATTTGATTAGCATCTAAATAGAGTTCTTCCAATGTCTTTTCAAAAGTAAAGATTTCCTTAGGAACCTGCTCCAGGCTGCAGTGCGAGTAATCAAGTGCAGTCACAGTTTCTTCTTCTCCACGCAAGCAACGGCATGGGACCAATCGCACAAACAAGTTCCGTTTTGTTGTCATTTTCAGGCACTATTGTGAGAAAACAAAGAAGTATTCTAAAAATAGTAACAAGTCCAGGAAGTTGAATAAATATTGCCACATATTTACAGATATGAATTCTTTTTAAATGAAACACACTTAAGTACATAGTTCAAAGCACATACAAAGTTTTTAATGTTACGTTCACGCATCTTCTTGACTAGAATTATCTCTAAACAGAAGTATTAGCCTCTTTAAACTAATGAATCCTCCCCAAAAGATGTGAAAACCAGCAATGTAAGTATCTTTTTTTTAACTTAAACATAAAACTTAGAATTTATAGAAGATGAATTCATCAAATTTGAAGACACCAAGTTGGGGAAAACAGTCAACACTTCGGGAAAATGAACTGAAGAGAATAGTTGTAGCTCACAGTTGAACTGCGGGGTCCTTAGTTTCGTCTGTTCTGGTTGGTTTGCTGCAAATGTTTCATTATGAAACTGGGTTACATCATCACTGCTAATAAAAAGTGGGGTTTGCTCTCATTTTATATATTAGTGGTTTCTCGGTTAGTGTTGATACAAGTGGTCTTGGTGGTTCCTTGATTGGTCTATTTATAAACCAACAATCAAGAAGCAAACAATAACCAAGTCAAGGAACCATCAATTCAGACAAACAAGGTAACAGTAAACAAGAGCCTCATAGGGAATCACCAAGACCATTCCCACCAAAGTCTGCAAGAAAACAAGCAAGCTCAGAGAATACCAAGAACCTCACTTTGGAAGACAGATTCTAGATTCAAAAGGATCTTGACAAACCTGAGCTCTAGTTTCTATCCAACAGTTGAACCAACATGCAGTTCAATGATGAAAAAAGTAAGGAACAACCAAATGCATAAGTAAAGAATAGGAATTACCCGACTCAAGTGTAGTAACTGTGAGAAGGAACTTGATGTTCTAGTGTGCTATCATCTAAATACGAACCAGCAGTGTTCTGCAGCAATCAAAAAAGCATATGAAGCCCTAGGCTGCATCAACTGAGGGATAGTGTCAAGTACAGGGGTCCCCAACCCTTGTGGCCCATTGTGAAAGCCATGCACATGTGTGCATGCAAAATCATCTCCTCTCACCACTGCCACTTCCGCCCGTCTGTGCGTTTGGGTCAAGATTATGAGAAGTGATAATACCACTCTACACTACATTAGTGAGGCCACACTTGGAATACTGCAACCAGTACTAGTCACCAAGATACAAAAAGTTACTGAGAGACTAAAAAGAGTGCAGAGAAAAACAACAAAGATGACAAAAGTTATGGAGGCTAACCCATAAGATAAATGGTTAAGGGAACTATAGGTATGTCTAATATAATGAAAAGAAGGGTATTGTGTGTGACATGATAACTGTCTTCGAGCATTTGAAGGCTATCACAGAGAAGAGGGAGTCAGCTTGTTTTCCAAAGCATTTGAGGGCAGGATAAGAAGAAATGAGCGGAAGCTTGTTTAAGAGAGATCCAATTGGAAAGTAAGGAGAAATTTCCTGACAGTAAGAACAATTGATCAATGGAACAATTTGCCTCTCAGAGTTCTGGGTGCTCCATTGCTGAAGATCTTCAAAAAAATATTGTCCAGTCATTTATTCAGAATACAATAAGGTCTCCTGCATTGCAGGGGGGCGGGGGAGGGATTTGAACTTGAAGACCTCCAAGATCCTTCCAGCCCTATGATAGTTATGGCTTCATTATCTTGTCATTTTGTTTTAAAATATAATTTAGTGACAATTTATTATAGCTTTCAGAGTTTCCACTTTAACAATCCTTGAATATACCATCGTAACAGAAAATCATATCATGCCAATATCTGTTGACATCTGATAACTAGTTAAGAGTGTAGGGAAGCAATGTACAATAAACATTTTAATTTGGTCAAAACATCTCTTAGAAATGGCAGACAAGGAAATGTATAGCATTATCTGAAATCTAAGCTCTAGCATTCATGGATTTGATTCCTTGCCTTCTCTCAATTCTCCCTTCCCCCATTCTTTGCTATGTATGTTTATTTATGATGGCAAGAATCTAATGGCTAGAGAAAACAGAGACAGTATAATTAAGGCTTTATCATTTTAAGAACAGAAATTGTTTAAAATTTCAAGCTATGCACTTAAAATTGGATAGTTAAATAAGTAAAATGTTCTTTCATTTCCTGATTATTCTCTAATATTTTATTAATATTCCTAACTGTTATATTTATTTCAATAAAACAGCCAGGCTAAAATATTACTTGTTAAATAATTAAATGGGATGTCCATGCAGTCATTCTTACCACTGGATTGTGATTTTCTCCCTGTTGCTTCTTCCCTGAGCTTTCAAAACCAACATTCTGTGAAAAGGGAAACAATAACTTTGGTCAAAACTGTAACTATATACCATATTCTACAACCTTCCGCTTATTTTTTACTAATACTTCCCCTTTTTAAAAATCTTAACCAAAATAAGCTATAGATCAAACACTGAAGTGCAGTAACAATTTAAAAAGATATTAGGATATGTACACTAGAAGAAAATCTATAAAAGAACCCAAAACAGTCATTTGCTACCAAGTGAGGATGTTTCACAAAAAGGGAGCTATGGAACCGAAGTTCAGTTTCTTTCTTCAGGAATATTGCATCTGTATTCCAAAAATGGCTTCATATTCGGGTAGGTTTGTACTACATAAGGCAACTCAATCAAATCTTTTATGTGAAACAGCCAGTGTTTCTTAGGGCAGACATGTCAAGTTATGCCAATAAACAACAGCGCCCAGCTTCAAGGCTAAAAAGCAAAGATCAATAATGAGAAAACATGGGAAGGCTACGGGAAAGAAGAGACAGAATTGAACTATGTTTAATATACAAATGCATCTTGGATGTCTGATTGCCATTACCTGTTTCAGGGCTTCTTCCTAGTATGCAGTAGCTATCCACTTTCTGTTAAGGAGAGAACCTACATCTTACTCAACCTCTTGTCAAATGCTAAATAAAAGCTTGCCAGTAAGTCTAACAACTTAGAATGTTACAGCCAACAACAAAGGGTTTGCACTGATTCCAAAAACTGACTAGAAACTAGTGGAACTAGGTTCTGTTCAAAAACATCCCATTCCAATTAGCAGTCCTGCTCCCCTATTTGAGGCCAATTCAAGGCAGCCCAAAATAGAATGTATTATGATTATTTCCTATGCCATTCCATATGCAACTACAGGGAAGGATTATTCCCAGGCTTTAAGCTAATTGTCATCTATATGCTAATGATAGGGAGTCCTCTCAATTCTATATTTCTCCATTGCTCTAAGTTTAGGATTGAGTATTTCCAAGGCCTCTGAATAATTTCAGGAAGTAAAGGACTGTACTGTATTTTTGGAGTATAAGACACTCCAAAGTATAAGCTTAGCTTTTGGGGAGAAAAACAAGAAAAAAAATCTGCCTCTGCCTCCCAGCAATTTGCCTCCTTGCAGCAAACAAGGAACAGCCTGGTCAGCTTCAGCACAGTCTGATTTAGCATGAGCAGCTGATTGGTGGCTGGATCAGCCTCCTGGACTTCCGGTGACACTGTTGACGCTGAAAGACGCTCCTCTGGGATCGTCAGGCCTGGGATCGCGTTAAATTCACTTAAGACAGCGTAAATCAGCTGTCTGGTGGTTTGGAAACCTCTCCCTCGGGAGAAGAGGGAGGGGTGAGCAGCCAGGAGAAGGTTGAGCTCCCCAGGAAGCCCCAGAGAAAACTCTGGGGTTAAA
>JAPKID020006098.1:0-10807 GCA_026931265.2 Tropidonophis doriae | reverse complement strand
TAATAACATGATACAACTTTATATGACTGTTACAGATATATTTTTACATCCTTATGCTGTGCTAACTTTACTAAGTAATCCTATTGTCTTATTTTACCCATCATTGCAAAGTTATGACAACTTTAGAATATATTTTAAATTGACTTATTAAAATAATATGCAAACGTAGTAAAAAGTTGGTAACTGATTAATTTTATTTTGGCAAGTGCTGAAAAATATATCGTCTGTTTATTTTTCAAAAATATGAGTGCCAATTCTAATGACAAAAATTGGTCTGCCAATTTTCAGTTTAAACTCTGAAACTCCAGTTTTCTCTAAAAAGTGGAAGCAATTATACATTTGAGTCATAATTAATAGGCACACTTCATCGTACTGTTTTTTTCTTAGTGTTGTTGAATCTATGCAGTACTTTTTAAATGGCTGGCAAATTTTGTTTCTTAAGAGAAGTTCATGGAATATCTCCTATAGAAAAAACAGCACAAATAAAGAAAAGTTTAAAAGAAGAGATAAATAATTATTATGTTTACCTTGTTATTCCATGATCTTTTTAATGTGATAATTTTTAATACTGTACTTATTTTACTAAAGAAAGTATGGTTCATCTTAACAAAATATTTCTAACAGCAAAGAACTAGATTGTATGTGAAATATTTACAAGAATTGTATTGGTAGTATAGGACAGAACAGACTATGGAATCTGCTCATTTTAAAAACATTCCCAGAATGCCGAATCTAAAAGAAAATCTCTACTGACACAATATTGGCTATATAGAAGTGAACTTCTTTTTTAATCCCATTATCTTCCTCATCAAATTCTTGAATTTAGCTCAAAGCATCTACTGGAAAGTGTAAAAAGCAAGAACTAAAGGATGAATTTAGTCTCAGAATTTCCTCCTTAGAAACATGTAGTTTCAAGAAGGATATGGTTATTGTTTATTTTTTTATAATAGTTTTGTTGCAACAGGTCAAGCAAGAAAAAAGTGGAAATTCTTTAAAATGTTACCTCATTGTAAGCCACCCAGAGTCACTTCATGATGAGATGGGCAGCAAACAAGTTTAATAAATAATAATAAATAATTTTAAGTATAACCAAAATGGTTATCTATAATTATACTATAGAATAAACGTTCTACTATAAAGTATATCTGTTTGTTTCTCTCTCTGTGGGTGTAAGTATGGCAGACTTTGATATACATGACTTCACCAGGAACATTGTATGTAATGTCTTAGCATCACTCTTCCAAGCAGTAAACTCTGCTAGATAATAATCTTTGTTGAATCTATTTGAGTTTTCATGCACAAATCCAAATGATTTATGTGCATTCCTTTTCAAGTTTAGAATTTAGAAATTAAGATTTACTTGACTATAACTTTCCCAGGAAAGAAACTGTAAGGATAATAATCTGCCCTGCTGGGCCTCCAGCAACTGGCATTCAGTGTGGGGGTGAAATTCAGCAGATTCTGAATAGTTCGGAGAACCGGAAAATACCACCTCTGCCTGGTCTCAGAATGGGGAGGGAATGGAGATTTCGCAATATCCTTCCCTTGCCCACCAAGCCACGCCCACAGAACCAGTAGTTTAAAAAAAAATGAATTTCACTACTGATTCAATGGTATGGTGTACCTACATATAGATACCATGTTTTTTGTTATATCTGATAGCTATTTAAAAAGATAAACACTCCCTTAAATTGAGGACATGGCTGCCTCAGCATTTTGAGGAAGGGCACTTCATTCACATCAACATCACTGTAAAGCATCTCTTCAAGTTCCTTTATTATTAGCTATTGATTAGTGTATCTTTCATGAACTACCAATGGCATATTTATATAATCCACAATGAAAGTACAATCTGACAGCTTTCCTGTTCAGTAATTTATTAAAGCTGCTTCCTAACGATTTGTAAAAATTATCTAGAATAAAAATCTAGTAAAAGAGCTGACATAAAATTAAAAATCAGTTGTTTTAGGTTCACCTGACAACTTATCATGCTCTTAGTGAATCAGTCATTAAATACATTAAATGTTTCTTTTTCCTTAAATAACATTATATTCAGTGAATTATCTGTATCTTCTATTCTGATCTGCTAGAAAGGTGAACGGGTTATTTAAAACAGGCCATGTAAGCCATAACATGCTTTCCATGTACATACCTAATTCACACAATACACAAAGTGTTGGTGTATCTTAAATATCAAGAGCATCAGAATTTTCATGGTATGACCTTTACCTTTACCTTATGGCCTAATAAGACTTAAATTTTAAATTTGTTCATGGAAATATACGAGATAAATTAATACTAGTTTGGCATATTTGTATTTTTGTCTTGCACAGTTTTGACAGTACAAATGATTTTCCAGAAGGTCTAGCCAGTGCACTATAGTAACTGTTTATAACAATTGATCAGGCATTTAATGAGAAATCTTAACAACTGTCTCTTAGGGTACACTATACACAAATTTTCTTTCTAACATCCTGCAGCATGTCCAGAAAAATGCCTATGAATAGCTATCTACACGGATTCTTTAAGATGTAAGTATAAGATTTAAACTCTCTCTATCATGAATCCACTTTGTATGGATTCATGATAAGTAACAGCCTTGCAGGTAACAGCCTTAGCACTGTTACTTCAAAAACAATTTTGAGTCTGCTTCTTTAAAAAATGGTATTATGAACATCCTTGACATTTTAGAAATAATTTATTGATTTTTTGCTCAACACTGCCATAAATTAAATGAGGTAATGGATAGCACTGTTATACTACTAGAAAAACATGCCTTTTGGATTCTTAACCACAGACTGAAAAAGAGTATCAGCTGGATTAACGTTAAAAATAGTCCAGTTTGATGCTAATTTATACACATGAACAAAATGAGGTAGTGCTGAAATAGCTTCCAGAATCATTAGGGATATAAGCCTACAGTAAGATGCTTTTCAAGACGTTTACCAAAAAGGATTTTTTAAATATGCCAAAAATGAAAACCCGAAACTTTCAACATGAAAAGTATTTGCCCTCCTACAAGGTCATTCATTCTCCTTGTTTAATATTTGTTTCTGACCATGCCACCTTTCATTAGCCTACCAGCTATATAAAAGATATCAAGGTTGGCTATGCTATTAAGCAATTATGAAACTGGCAGTCAACAATCTGCTGGATGCTACATTTGAAAAATCTATTTTGCAGTGTATAATCTTCAAGTGAATATATACCATATTTTTCAGAGTATAAGATGCACCAAGATTTTAAAGAGGCAAATTAAAAAAAAGTTTTTGCACTCTGCAGACCTCCCAAAAACGGCCTGTTTTTTTCAAAAACATCAAATGTCAAAAAAAGTGGCATGCGTAGCCTTTAGGAGGCTTGTAGAGTGCTCTTGGGGGCTGGGGGGGGACAAAAATAAGTAACAAATGTCCCGTTTTAATAAGCAACAAATGTCCCGGTTTTTGCTCATTTTTGCCCTCTCTAGCTCTCTGGAAGTCCTAAGACTATGCATGGCCATTTTTGCAAAGAGGACAGGGTTTCAGGAGGCCAAAAATGCTGTATTCAGTGTATAAGATGCACCCAGATTTTCACCCTCTTTTTTGAGGGAAAAAGGTGTGTCTTATATTCTGAAAAATACAGTACATGCCTTTCTGTATATGAAACATAACCATTATAACAAAAAACATCCCTCTAACCAAAGGTGAATTATTGGTTACTGAGTTATTCTTTGGGATGTTTGCAAAAAAACTACAATATTTAGGCCACTATTCTGAGGGAAAAATAAGAACTAAAAACAGGAGATGGTTCTACTAGCAACTAATCCTCAAGAGGTTCCCGGTTGAAAGAATTAATATTTTGCCTTGGTTCTAGATTCAGAACTTCGACTACCAAACCCACCAGAGTTTTCTGTGGCTTACTCAAGCACTGGAGTCTTGAAAACAGAACATCCTAAATATATTTTTGTCAGAATTATCTGATAGAAAATTAACATCTCATTTGTAATAGTACAATCAGATTGCTTCTATGTATTGCCCTCTTTTCCCTTACGATGCTTCAGTTATTCGTTTAATGCAGAATGCAAAATACTTTCAGCCAAAGTAATTGGGTATATGCCAGCTGAATCCCACATATCAGGATAACTGAATCACCTTGAACCATCTTGTGCTTCAGCCTAACTGTTTCTGGCATGTAAAATGTGGGAAGAAATAAATGAGGGATGTGCACGGCTTTGGATATGAAGCCAAGAAATGCTTTGTAGGTTGAGCAGGGGTTTGTGCCATACCTTCTGGCATTTTTCTTCAGAAGTGGCATCTTTTTCTAGACTTGCACAATACTGCACAACTGTAGCAAAGTATTTGATTTGCATTAAGGAACTGCTGACAGCATGCCCTTACCCACTCCAAAGCATCCTGTCAGCATTTCCTTAATTCAAACTTTATTTTCCTGGGATCCTGTACTAGAAAAAGATGCAGCTTCCTAAGGTGGTACATGAGACATTTGGGAATTAAAGATTATCATTGTTTTCTCCAAATGATCTGTCAAAATTAGGTTAAGTCTTTCTCAGAGTACATATAAAGTTTATTAACTGGTTTATTTAGAATGATTCTTATATTGACTGCATTACTAATTGTTTGTTATTTGGACTAGTAACAATATCTTTTTTCTCTAAAATTCATTCTTCAAATAAATAATTCTATACAAGTGACAGAAATAGGTAACCTGTTGCGTAATCGTATCCCATGGTCCTTGCCAGAGGCGATCCCTATAGCATTCATGCACACTTTTCCATATTTCATCTAATGTTAAAGGTTTTCCATCTGCAAAACGAAATACACATAATTTATTGTGAGAAGTTGTTTATAAGACCTTCATATTTTTTTAATATTTAAAATGTATGTGATTGAAAACAAGCAAAATTAACAGTGATGATGACATTAATTCTTCTTCTAAAAAAACCACAATAATAATGTCAGGATTTTTGTTTGTATACAGACAAAGAAATTAGAATGTCCAACCTTATTAATCATTGTTTGGTAACTTATGTTACTCTAAATGGTACGATGGAGGCTCTCAACAAGATCTTCTATGCAATATTGATTATGCCCTCACTCTTAGATCAGCTTTGTTTAATAAAATAAAGCTCCTGTATTGAAACAAATGTATGATCTGTTTTTGACAAATGAAAGAATATTTTGATTTTTTTTCCAATAACTGTCATTATCATGGCATTTATCAGGTGTCAGAAGGACATTATACTGTGATAAATAGTCTTATTCCATTGACATTTTCATCTTCATGAAATAAACAAGATTTATTCCTCCAATTAACATTTGAATGTCATATTTAGATAGAACTCGAAATCATGTTGCCATCAGATTCAGTTTTTTTATACATACTGAAAATGGAGGGCAACATTCTGTTTACTATTTAGCAGTGCTAAAGTCAAGTGCAAAACCAATATAAGGGTTGGGGTTAGTGAAACTAATATCTGTATAGGAAAATTGGAATGTGTCACAACACAGAATAAACTAAAAAAACTGGTGGATTAGTTATAAAGTTACTAATACAAAGAAAACAACCAAAACAAGTTTTCGGTGATGCTCTTTAGCTACCGTTTAATTACTACTGTTCAGAGTTTTTCCATTTTCCTATTCCATTCTTGACGTGCTTATGTATTTCCTTTCATTTTGTTTTAGACTTTACTTAATAATTGTGAGATGATCAAGAGTTCTTTTATGGATATTTTTTCACTTTGCAGTCTTTCTTGCTACTCACATTTCCTGTTTTGAAAAAGGCCCATTGTGGGAGTTTCCTCAAGATGTCTCCTTTGGGATTTAATTGAATCATAGGAAACTAAGGCAGTTGAAGACTGCTGGAAAGATGATTATACATTGAAAGAAAGATTGTCAACATATTCTCTTTGACCACTTCATAAAACAAAGTAAGAATTTCATGAGAATTTTTCTGCAACCTTCTTTTTATAAGAAATTTAGAAAGCAATTTCTTTTTGATCGAATTAAAGGCAAGTGGTTAAAGTAAATGCAGAAGTTTTGTTGCACAGCACTAGTTTTAATAGGAAATGCCAAACATAAAAAGAGATCTGATTCCTGCTACGAAACTTCCATTTTACATCTGTCATGACTGGCTTCCTTCCAGACCTTAAGTAAACAAATTTGCTTAGATAAATATGAGTATCTGTTATTGATATGGTAATGCACAATTTCAATTTCATGTTTTAATTGCTATTCTGTTTCAAGTATTCTTTGCCTGATTGAATTGGCCCTATTCTAGAATGAAGTCTTTATAAATATAGAAAAGCAGCTACACAAATTGGTATTATTGCACTTGTTGCTGAGTGGCATGTTTGGATAAAGGTCTTGTCTTCAAATGTCTAAAAGCTCCAAAGTCTGTTCATCTGATTCCGAAACTTTTCAATGAAGCAGAAGACAGGGCCGGTTTCAAAGTTGCTGTCTGCAAGCTGCTGCCATAGCATTACTATCACACAGATAAATGGGGAAAGAGAACTTTTATAATATAGCAATATAGTTTTTACTTCCAACTTTTAATTAATAGTTTTAAAATTAATTCCAATTAGTTGAGATTTTTATTTGGAAAGAGCAAATTTGGAATGAAGTGGTAGAGTTTAAAAGAATCTTTAGATTTATATTTAACATTTCAAGAGCTGTGAAATGTGGTTAAATAATAATGTTCTTATTGATTTTAATATCTTTCAAAGCAGGAAAATGTTTCAGCAACACGTTTATGAACCTTTGAATAATAAAATTGCTTCCACAAAAGTCATTTCTATGTATAAAATTAAGGCAAAAATATTTGCAACTTCATTTTCCTCCAAGAAGAGTTATTCATCAGTGTTGATAACTATTCATTACAAAAAAGAGACAAATCTCATATGACTTCCTAAACTTCCCTAAAAAGAAATGCTATCCATGTGTTATACAAAACATAGAATGATCTCTGAAATCCAATTCTGGCGTCATAGCAATAATTTACTTTACTATAAAGTACACGAAGTGCTGCCAAAATCCCACAGATATGTAGATAATGCAATATGAATCATGTACTAGGAATAATGTTTATATATGGAAGAAAAAAACAGTTAGTAATATCAAAATAATTTCTCCTAATATTTTTAACAGACAAGATGTTAGTACAGGTAGTCCTTGACTTACAACCACAATTGAACCCAAAAGGTGTGTTGCTAAGCGATACAGTGATTAAGCGAGCTTTCCCCCATGTTGTAACCTTTCTTGCTCCAGTGGTTGAGTGAATCATCACAGCTGTTAAGTGAATCTGGCTTCCCCATTGACTTTGCTGGTTAGGTCACAAAAGGGGGTCATATAATCCCAGGACATTGCAATCATCATAAATATGAATCAGTTGCCAAGCCCTCGAGTTTTGATCATGTGACCATGATATGATTAAGTGTGAAAAATTGTCATAAGTCGCTTTTTTCAGTGCCATTGTAACTTTGTAACTTTGAATGGTCACGAAATGAACTGTTATACTAAAGATAAAAAAATTAAGACTTTGCTTTTTTGAAAATGAAAGATAATTAATAATATTCACATTAGATAAACTTTATATTGGATGAATATTCACAATGAAAGATATAATATACCAATCACAGTATTGACATACAGGAAACACTAACTTAATATCAGTGACTGAATGAGGTATATTTCTGTGCAAGATTCTAAATAATCACAAGTAGAAAACATTAACATTAGAAAGAAATGTGGTATTAAATGCTTTTTATTAGCACTATATAAGCTTTATCTTCACATTTCATGTACTGATAAAACAAGTTTAAGATCATATCAACAAATCCAACTAAATAAATTATTTTCAAATTATTGTTAACAAACTCAACTAAATAATAAAAGAGTGTCTTCTCAACTACATTACCCATTTCTTAATTTGCACGATTCTATTACTATTTAGATTTATCTTTGTATTTATCTCAAAAGAAACACATTGTGTGTATTACAACTCTGCAACATCCGAAGGGCGTTTAAATAAAACTGTATGGGGAAATGGTCCATTTTAGTTCTCAATTGGTTCTACTCTTCAGTGAAGAAATGTCAGAGTTAATTGTGAAAATCCTTCAAAAGCAATTGTTTTCTACTGTGGAAAAATTCCCAACAAACATGTTATGGCACATAATTATACTTTCAGGAACAATTAAAATTCTGTACTGCAAGGGGAGCTGTTGGCATGCAATATAATGATGGTGCATTAAATCATCCATCAGCTTCTGCAATATCCACTCCAGCTTTAAGGAGTCATGTTTCAACACATCTGATTCCCTGATGCTGACAAGCTAAACAACTTGTTTTGTCTCTGGGAGCTCTTCTCTGGTGATTAACTGCTTATAGTGAATACTAATTATATTAAAATAGCACACTTTTAAAAAATGGGGGGTATGGATGAAACTTGCCTTATACAGTACCTGCAGCCACAGCAACATTTTCTTCCTACCCTCTCCACTTTCACCCAAAGGGAATGCTGTTGTTCCAATGAATACAAATATGACATATTTTCACATGCTAAATTAATCGGCCTCTTACTTTATATTTTTAAATCACCAAGTAAGCAGCAAGCATTTTATGATTTGCCTACCTGCAAATCAACAGCGTGTTGCTACTTTGTCAAAAGTGTATTATAATTACAAGAATATAATCTCATGGTAAATTAGCAAACTATTACAAGCAATGCAGCTTGAGATATGCATCTCATTTCCTAAATCCTAAATTGCAAATATATCCTATATTATCATGTGCAAAAATATGGACCTGAGATTAAAAGCCCTTTTAACAAATTTGTTTGAAAATGTCCTCTTCCAATTTTGCATCCAGAGAGCTAGTTAAAATGCTAACATGGCAAAATTAAAAGCCATTAAACAATATAAGGCAGCAAGTGATTAAATCTACCAAGCACATTCAGAGCATCTTAAGCTACTTTTTAATTAAAAAGAAAAATATATCACTAGTAACATTCAGATGTGTTAATCTAGATAAAACAACATAATTCCACACACAAAAGCTAATGAACTAAAGTTAAAAATTACTTCAGGATTTCAACTCCCTAATCCCAGGAACAATTTATTGGATGGAAAAATGTAGCATATAGACAGGAGAATAATACATTCAAGTCCTAGTTTGGACTTCCCACAGGTATGCAACTCCTGGTATTCCTGGAGTTGCCATTACATGGCATTTTTGTCCATCTATAGATTCTTTCCCAATAACTTGGGATAGGCAGATGTTGTTGTTTAATAATATTAAAGATATTGTAGCAGTATGTAAGCTGTTCCAAGTAAAGATTCCCTTTGCAATTGACTATTGGTGATTTTATCAAACGGTTCAAGTGACGTTCCTGTTATTTTGAGATTGCATACTTGCAGTCTATTACTATTGCTATGATCTTTGCTCGCTTTTACCACAGTTATTTTATTTCTATTTGTAGGTGTTTATATTTTGTGATTTTTCTCCAGATGTTGTTATGTCGCTACACAGACATTTGTCTGTCTTACCAACAATTGTTAAGTCTCGGGTGTTATGTGGCAGATGCTTCTCTATTTCAATTCTAAAGTGGCACACCACTTTAGCTTCTTGATAGAAAATGAACTGATGGCACCACAAAATAAAGAGAATAATTAAAACTTCATCTGTTTTGTGGATCTACCAGTTCTTGATTGCAGGTAAATGGTATTTCCTCCAGGCATTCCAATACTTTGTTGCTACTTTGTCATGACGTTGTTTGTCTGAGTGATCTTCTTGCATTAGCTAACTGTTTCTTCTGCTTCTTTGCAGAGATGGGCCTTGCTGTCTGTTGCTGTCTTCTCAATTCTGGGTTTGTGCGTTCTTAAGGCTTGCTCTTGTGCATCCAGAATTAGCCTTTCTGTTTCTTTCTTCAACTTTCCTATTTTTAGCCATTGCCACATCTTGTTATTATATGCTTTAATGTACTGGCCATGTAACACTTGATCTACCCATGCCTCTTTTCTATTTTTCATTTGACCTTTTTGTAGGCCAGGGTCTCTCCAGTATTCAGTAAGCCTATCTGGAATACTAGCTTCAGTTCATCTTTTTCACTGACCTTCAAATATTCTTCCATCCAACCATCTGATGTACTTGCAACATTTCATTCCCATCTATTTTCCTTGGTAAGTAGAATCTGTCAACATGACTTCATAGATGAAGGACATAATTCATTATCATTATTTTTCTGGATTTCCTATCTAGGACTTTTGGTACTGTTTGAGTTCAGTCCACTATTCCAATTCTGTGTCTAATGACTTAGATTCTCCAAGTGTTGATTTCCTTCATTCAGTTAGGACTTTAACATCTTCACTTTCATGATGTATTTATTTATAATTCTTGTTTTGAGTCTGTTTAATGTTGTCAACTTGAAGGATGTGCACCTATTTGTAGTGATCATCTTCATCCAGACTCTTGATGTTATTTCCATATGGCATCTTGATTACTTCAGTTTCCCTATTTTTCCCCTAATGTTTGTGAACGTGGCTTGATTGTCAAGTCCAAACTCTATTGCAGTATCTTGGCTGTATATGCAGACAGTATTGAGCAACAATTGTATTTCAGATGGTGCATTTCCATACAGCTTCAGTTCTTCCATGTAAAGGAGGTGAGATAATCTGGCAGATTAATTTATTTTATTTATTTATTTATCAAAATTTCTAAACTGCACCCTCTCACTCAAAAGGACTTGGGGCGGTGTACAGGCAAGTTAAAAAACATCTAAAAACCAACAAGGACATACACAATTAAAACCGAATTAAATTTCC